>MU122253.1:0-19676 GCA_014904905.1 Wilcoxina mikolae CBS 423.85
GAATGAGCGCAGAAGAAAGGGGAAGGGTGGAGGAGGGTAAACTCCAGGGGGAGAGCCCGCATGATATGCCGGACCAGGCCGAACGAAACTGACAAATTTCTCACTATTGTACTAAGTGTGTTACAGACCACTATGATTGTTTTTGAATATTTCTTTGTAACTAGAGCAGGGGTGACAGGAGGCTGCGGAGCGGTGCTACCTAGCCAGGGGTTTTTCGTTTTTCCTTTATTCGGTTTCATTTGTTATGCTTGTTCATGGTTATTTGTTTGTACTTCACCGGCTATAGCCTGCGGGCTGCATGCTGTATGATGAATAAATAAATAAATAAATAAACTGGCTTGATTTGAATTACATTATAATCAGCCTTTAGGTCAATCTTCGTAAAGATCATGGAGCCATTGACCCTATCACTAAGTTCTTTCATTACTGGCAAAGGATACCAGTTCATAATCATGACATGATTATGCCCTCTTCAATCCACACCTAACCTTAGACCCCTACCATCAGGTTTTGGACAGAAGAGTATGGATACTCCAGCAGGTGATTTACTTGGTCGAATCTTTCCAGAGTCAAACATTTACTTTAGATATTCTTTAAGGACTGAAAGCTCTATCTAAGAGAGAGCATATAGAAAACCCTACAGAATATACTGTGAATCTTTTAAATCAACTGTATGATCAAACGATCGATGTGGTAATAGAGCATTGGCGGTTTCACAATTGTAAACTGATTGGAAGTCTCGTTACTACCATGGAAATCACTCAACCAAATCGACTTCAATTTTGTTTGCTATGTTAACATGTATAGATCCGATGACCCCTATCTATTGTGGTTAAATACCAAATTTGAGGATATCATCATCATATTCAATCGAGAATGTACTACCAGCCACCTTAGTGCAGTGCTGGTGACAATATTTCGATGTGAATTGGAGCTTACCACCTTCCTCTGTGACTCCTCTGAGTGTTCCATGCTTGACGATCTACCTGTAAGGTAATATGATATCAGTCGATGATTTCTTAGGTCTGATATTGAAGGTTTCTTCAGTATAATGACTTCCATACCGCAGAGCAACTAGAAAGTTATACTGCCAATCAGTGCATGCTACAATCTCACCATTCCAATTCTTGACTGACTTTGTTTCTATTTCAGTTACTCATTGAACACCACTAGACTCCACCCACTATTTTGACATCATAGATATATCATCCCCTGTATCTGAAAGAACCCTCACAGGAACATTCTTTTTGTCCTTGAATGATACGAACATGTATACTGTTGGTCTTGAACCAGTCTTTAGTTCAGGTGATAGTCGTTTCGCCTTCGTTGGTTCAGTTTGAGGTGCTTTGGCCGAGACCTCACGTTGTTGCTCCTTTCGCATAGAAACCATGATGAACCTGCTTTCAACACAGCTCCAACCGCAATGGGTTATTGTTCTAGTGAGTTTGTGGGGTGTAAGTGTATCAGTTCTATTTGGAAGATGATGTAACAGTCATATGTTTGCTTTTGGGTACTATATGACCAGCATATTTCGAGTACTGAACTCATCCGCAGCCACCCTGTCTTCAACAACCGAAAAGAAGTCATTTCTCATTAACACAAAACTTAACAAGTATGGGTATCTATACCCAAAAGGAACGATTGCAATTGTAAACCTAAGAAAGGACCTTAGAGACCCATTGTCTCTCAATCGTCAACTTCCATACGATCAGAATCTACCTCATACAACCTTCTGAAGGGTGCATGAGTTGCAGATGCTGTGATTCTATCAGCCAAACTCCTTGGTCTGACTTTTGAACTGGAAGCTTTAGTCTCCTACCTTGGAGCTTTCTTCTTATCCTTGGATTTCTTATTCTTCTTGCTAGATAAAGCCTTGATGAGATTCTTGCAGAAAACCTATCGATCATGATCAGAGGATGCACAACATATACATTCGTTATGTTCAGCTCTTACTTCAAGTACACTTCCAAGAATACTCTTAAGGGCTTTGGCCTTATCACTATGAATCGGTTTAAGATGTTTCTTTTAGTTTGGAGTTTCTTGGGATCAGAACCTTTGTTGTTTTCTGGATTCTTTTTTTGGTTCTTATCCTTCTCCTAGTACTCATCTCTCTTCCACATATTTCCCTTCTTGCCTTTGTAATATTACAGTCTTATTGGACCAATTCTTCTCTGCCAACTGATCTTCATAGGATACCTCCACTCATTTTATCAACTTAATGAAGGCTCTATCATCGTAGGGTGGTACTTCCGCAGTTGACATTTGATCCAAAATATCTTCAAGCATTCCTTGTTACAGGGAATAGAAGTAGAAAGTTCCGCTGAGACAAACATAGAAGTTCAGAGTTTTCATCTTTTTTAGGTATTCCTCAATATCTCCACAGTACTTCAGATTGTTCATCTTCTGCAGAGACGTTTCTTCCTCTTGCTTATCGATGAACCTTTCTTCCATAGTATTGGTTAATGACTTGCAGGTATCCACCTGAAAGAACTTCTTCATGTCTTCTCTATAGTTATCATGACAGGCTGGTATCTTATCTTCCAAGAGCACTACAACCCAAAGGATGTTGTCGATGTCATTGTGCAATTCGTCATGGTGATACTTGAGATAATATTCTACTGATCGAATACACCATCGATATATTTTCTTGGGATTTTTCTTGTCTCCCTTAAACTGCAGAGGTATATTTATTTTGTTTTTCTCAGAGTGCCTTGCTGGTGTTCGAGTATTGAGAGGTGGCATACCATACTCAGTATATCCGGATGGAGGTAAAGCGATCTGGCTTGTATGTATACTTCCCCTTCCACTTCCTCCGCTTCTGTCTCCCCTACCTTTTCCACCTTTTCCACCTCCTCCACCTCCTCTGCTTTCACCTCTTCCACCTCCACCTGCACTACCACCTACTCCGTTATCACCTTCTTCCTCATCTTCGGAGTCAAAGAAGCCAGATTCTGAACCGGAATCTCCTGATGACAGTGAAGCTCCCTCAGAGTCCAGAGTAAGAGCCTTTTTGACCCAATATCTTTCCCATTTGATACCTATACAGTAACAAAGGTGGAACTCTTCATCACATGGTTTGATATCTCCTTCCTGATGTCCATGCACAGATCTTGCTAGGGACTTGATAGATTTCTTGGTGGTTTCGTACAATAGACTTGTCATGAGAGTCCTTGTAAATTTCTGCAATATTTTCTCTATGTCCCTTCGAGTCTTCCTTATATCACTTTCTCTCTGGTTCATTTCAGCATCATCTTTTCTCTTGAGTTCAGTTACTTTCTTAGCCTCTTTATTGGTTTTTTGCTTGATACAGGAAAGCTCTTCCAATTAATTGTATACATTGGGAAAGAATCCGTACACCTGGGCGCATTTGTCACGCCATGATGTAGGTTATACACCTTGAGTGCCTGGAATATCGGTAGGCTGAGTAATAGGTAAGTCCACGACAATGCGATGTGAGGCGCTGCAAAAACAACTATTGGCACTAGGAATGCACACGGTCGCATATGATTCTGCACAGAGCCTTGCATCAGCAACAACCCTAGTTTCCGTCAGAAACACTCAGGTGTTCCTGATGGCTCTGACAGTGCTGACAGAACCTCGTACCCTCTGATGGAGAATTACACAATACCCATCGCCCAGATGACTGGATGCATTGCATACTTATCCTGTGGCGGCTATTATACTATGTCTCTTATTCTTGCACTGCATTGCATTGTATAGTACCCTGTGGCAGACGAAACCTCTTAGCATTTATTTTCAGAAGGAGCATACTGTACTGTCGCAGCCTTGATTCCCAGTCACTGCCTTGATTTATCAGGGCAGTCAATTGATTACTTGATTCACAAATTTATTGCTAACTATATACAAATAATCATGGTAGATCTTGGATGCACTTGGGGCAGCACTTGGAGCTAGTATACGGGCAGAGAAGATCGATAGAGGCTACATTAAAACAGTTGGGCTGGCGGGAAACAATTGAGATTGGCTGGCTCACAGCTGATAGGACGCGATTGAGCCATGGTGGCTTCACACGATCGAGACGTGCTGGCTACACACGATCGAGCTGTGCTGGCTCTCGGATAGCTGTATGTGATGAGCAGATCTGGACGGACTGGCTCTGGATGCAATCGAGCCGTGTTGGCTCTGAGCTTGCTGGATGCGATCGAGCCGAGCTGGCTCTCAGCTGGTGGGAGATGATCGAGATGGACTGGCTCTCGGTTGGCTGGAGATGATCGAACTGGGCTGCCTCTCGGCTGGCTGAACGTGATCGAGCTGTACTGTCTCTGGGCTGGCTGGAGGCGATCGAGCCGGATTGGCTCAACGCTGGCAGGAGATGATCAAGCAGGGCTGGCTCTCAGCTGGCTGGTCACGATCGAGCTGTGCTGGCTACACGTAATTGAGCCATTGGTTAACATTTTCGGTACATCTGTTAGCATTGCAAATAAAGAGGGTGACTGTGAGAGTGAGAGAGAGAAGTATCATAGAGTTGAACATAGAACTTAGAACTTAGAACTTAGAGTGCAAATACAGTTGAAAGTAAGGGGGTGGAAAAGGATCAGACTGTATATGAAGGGCGCTTACCGGGCCTCGGCAGCCAAGTGCACATATGAGGTCAGGTATGCTTGCGAGCCAAGTGCACTTATGAGGGCCAAGTGCACCTGCGAGCCAAGTACACTTACGAGGCCAAGTACTCTTGCGAGCCAAGTGCACTGACAAGAGCCAAGTATACTTACGAGGGCCAAGTGCACTTACGAGGACCAAGTGCACTTACGAGGGCCAAGTGCACTTACAAGGGCCAAGTGCACTTATGAGGACCAAGTATACTTCCTGGCACCGCCATTATACTTGGTCTCGGCTGGCTGAATGGGATCGAGCCGGGCTGGCTCTCGGCTGAACCCATTCCGACGTATTGTCACAATTGGCCACAACACCAGAGTGTTTGTTTAAAATAGGAGACCAACAGAGCGAGAAGAAACGGTGAAACTACGATCAGAGGGTGATATGCAACACGATGCATGGTATCGACGCTGGACACGGAGTAAGCCACCACCAGGATATCCGGGCACGGAGTTAGCCGCCACCGGGGTTTCTCTGATGGCTCTGATGGAGTGTGTCCACTCTGACGGAGCCATGCCGTCCGGACAGAAAATCATTTTGCTGATATGGAATGCTTAATATACTGCCATCTTCGTCTAGTCGTTCCAATTGCAGGGTGACCAGCCAGCCATGAGTCAGCCAGCCGTAAGCCTGCCAGCCATGAGCCAGCCCGACTCAATCGGGTCCAGCCAGTCCGGCTCGATCATCACCCACCAGCGGTGAGCCAGCCCAGCCCGATCGGGTCCTGCCAGCCGAGACCCAGCCCTGCTCGATTATCTCCCACCAGTGGAGGGCCAGCTCAGCTCAATCTCGTCCAGCCAGCTGAGATCCAGTATAATGTCGGTACCTGATACACTTGGCTTGTAAGTGCATTTGATTTGTGAGTGCAGTTGGTCTCATAAGTATACTTGGCCTCATTTGTGCACTTGGTCTCGTAAGTGCACTTGGTCTCGTAAGTACATTTGGCTCGTTAGCACACTTGGTCTTGTAAGTACATTTGGTCTCATAAGTGAACTTGGTCTCGTAGGAACACTTGGTCTCATAAGTGAACATGGTCTCGTAAGTATACTTGGTCTCGTAAGTGCACTTGATCACATAGGTACACTTGGCAACCGAGGCCTGGTAGGTGCCCTTCATATTTTGCCTGCTCCATTTCCACCCTCTTACTTTCAACCGTATTTGCACTCTAAGTTCCAAGTTCTAAGTTCCAAGTTCTAAGTTCTAAGTTCTAAGTTCAACTCTATGATACTTTTCTCTCACTCACATACAGTCACTCTCTTTATTTGCAATGCTAACAGCTGTACAGACAATTTTAACCGAGGTAATCAGCCGGTCCTTATCGATCATCTCCAGTCAGCTGAAAGCCAGCCCAGCTCGATCGCATCCAGCCAGCCCAGTACCAGCACGGGTTGATCACGTCTAGTCAGTCGACATCCAGCCGATGGCCAGCCTGACTCGATTGCTTATAGCTAGCTCAGAGCGAGCACGGCTCGATTACATCCATCCAGCCGAGAGTCAGCATGGCGCGATCACGTCCAGCCAATCCAGAGTGAGCACGGCTCCATCATGTCCATCCAGCCAAGAGCCAGCCTGGTTCAATCGTGTCCAGCCAGCCCAAAGCTAGCATGGCTTGATCATGTCCAGCCAGCCGAGAGCCAGCCTGGCTCAATCGCATCCAGCCAGCTCAGAGCCACCTCTGCTCAATCGGATCAAGTCAGTCAACAGCCAGCTGATGGCCAGCATGGCTCGATTGCATCCAGCCAGCCCAGAGCGAATACGGCTCGATCACGTCTAGTCAGTCTTCAGCCAGCCCAGCTCGACTTCCAAGTGCACCTGATCAAATTTCTAATGCTTCCATCCAGATCTGCTTGTCACATACAGCCAGCCGAGAGCCAGCACAGCTCGATCGTGTGTAGCCAGTACGGCTCAATCACGTCCAGCCAGCTCAGAGCCAGGCAATCTCAATCATCTCCTGACAGCTGAGCCAATCGTTTGCACCCAGCCTGTATCGATCTTCTCCGCCCAGATACTAGCTCCAAGTGCTGCCCCAAGTACATGCAATATCTACAATGATTTTTTGTATATAGTTTGCAATAAATTTGTGAATCAAATGTTACTTTAAGTAATCAATTGACTGTCCTGGTAAATCAAGCCTGTGACCAGGAATCAAGGCTGCAACCGTATAGTGTGCTGCATCTGGATTTGTTTTTCACCTGTAAGTGTAGATGTAAATACTCTACCTGTAAGTGTGTATGGACGCAAATGCTGTGTCTGTAAGTGTGTCTGGACGCAAATGCAACATCTGTTGTGCCAGAATAGTGCAAGGGTATGTCGAGACTCAAGAGGTTTCGTCTGAAGTGTCTGATATGCCCTAGGAGTTCCAGTGTCAGAGGCCCGACTTGGTTGTTTTCCCGATGTACTTGCAGGGCATGCCTGTCTTGCACTCTTTCTAACTATTCCAATACACCAGAAAGAGAGGTTCAAGCTGCTGTTGAGTACTGTATTTCCTTCCCAAGAGCCGGATGTAACTCTTTGTATTCTTTGGATGACTATGCTTTCGCAATGGCAATTGTAGAGCTAACATTGGCCGCATATACCTGCGATTGGGCAACTATGTCTGAGTAGTGTTCCACATGCACCCACTGCAGACTATCTACTCCTGAAGCCACAGCATCATTGATCTCGTTTTGCCTGTACACTATGGCTTCGTATGCTTTGACCAGCGCAGATAGTACAACTTTGATCATGATGTTGCTTGTTTGAGTCTGCATAATCGATGCAACCATTCAGTTCAAATCTCCCTTGATGCTATTTATCAAGGAGATTACCCATATCAGGGATATTATTCTGTACAATGGGTTCATATCGGACTACTTCTTTCCCCTTATCTCCTGCTACTACCAATGCATATGCCCTTTGTATCAATATTACTGCTTATCCCTTTATGGTGTCAGACTCAGTGTTGGTCATTGTCTAAAGTACAATACAAATTTGTCTCTGAAAAATCCTGTGAAAGAAGCTTCAGGTTCCAAAGAAGGGGAACAAATAGATATCCCAATCAATAAGGAGTCTACCATCTGCCTCAGTTTGTAACTGTAGAAATGATACATAGTCTGGTGCATAGGGCATTCACAAGTCTGGGAGGATAATAGTTCCGATCAGGGCTAACGGGATAACTATCTTGGGGTATACGTGGGATTGCTCTTTTCAGAGCTGTACGCAGAACATGAGTTATGTCTTTGACAGATGAATAGTGACAGATAATGCTAACTGGATGTTGTACTCTTCACGCACGAGCTAATAGTGATAGCATCCTGTAGTAAGTGAATCTCTGTTTCTGCTGGTATAGAGGTTGGAATCTGATTTGTGGTACCAGTACTCTCCCGGGGAAATGTAGCAGCCAATATCTGGAATATAAAAGTGTATTCAAGAGGAATAAGTATAAAGAACCTTTGAACACTTACAGGATAGAAAGATAGCTTCAATAGAAGTGTTTCTTTGCTACCAATATAATGTAACACCAGGAGCATCACTCCAGATTTACTAGTACAAGCAGTACTCTTATGTAATGGCAGTGCCAGGTACACTTGGCTTCCAAGTGCACTTGGCCCTCATAAGTACACTTGGCTCCCAAGTGTACTTGGCCCTCACAAGTGCACTTTGCTCCCAAGCATACTTGGCCCTCATAAGTACACGTGACTGCTGAGGCTGGATAAGCACCCTTTATATATAATCACCTTGCAAAGTGCTTTTGGCATGCTAGCGATTATCTTACCTACATACTGTACAATTGATATCTTTTTAGTAGTGTTGGCAACGAACCGGATCGGTTTGTCACAGATCGAACCAAGATGGGGTTCGACAAGGATCCGATCTAAGGTTTTGACGATGTGCTGAGGTTTGACACAAATCGGTTTGCGAACCATCTATCTTCGAACGATAATCGGTAAGCGAGTTCTTGTCCGATCGGGCCGATGTCTAGCGCATCCTGTAGCGGGAGACGTTAGCTACAAGATGCACTAAAAATCGAGTGGATCGGACAAGAACTCGCTTACTTATTTTTGTACGCAGTTGTAGGTCGAAATGGTGGGGTTTGAGGCGAAAGGCTTGGCAAGGATCCGTGTTCGCTCGAACCAAACCGGTTCGTCAATGGTACGGATCCCGGGCGGTTTGTTGCCAACACTATTCATTACTTATTCCAATTTGCAATCGTATCTATGTATATCTATCCATACGAGGACGTACATCCTTAAACTATAATCTTTCTTCAGTCACCAGATATATTTCGCTCACAGGGTTTTGTCATTTGTTTACTTTTTCGACGCGTCGCGATACGTACACAAACAGATGATTTGTCGATTTCATACAATTGCATCAACAATGCTCCCAAAGAAGTCATCTACAACTCAATTACGCGTCACAGACAATCGCGACAGAGAGGATTTCTTGCAGGCCGTGATCTCTGCATGCGAGAACCAAACACATCGAATCATCAGGTCCAGAACCGCTCCGACAGCATTATCAGAGGTCGAGATCGATAATGCGGAAGACAATGACAAAGTTGCCGATCAGTCGAACGACAAAGATAATATCGACGACGAAGATAACATCGATCACGAAGGCGAAGGACACGGCAATGATCGCGAAGACGGCTTCAGATTCATGATCACCGATGAGGATCTTTGTGAAATGTCAGCCCAAAACAAGATGCTAAAGACAATGTTCAAAAACCAAACTGTATGGTTAAATGCCGAGTAAGAATGATTGGCTTTCAAATGAAAGAAATGGGCCACCGAACGTGCCGAACGAAAAGCTATAACGTATCCGAAACCCACTATCTTCACCATGGTCGACCCCGTAAGATACTGCGGTGGAGCCAAGGAGTAAGACAAATATATCGACGTATTACGCTCCAATTTCAACTGACACAAATACTTGTTTCCACATGGCGGACACGATCAAATCAAATACGCAGTGTCTCTCCTCGACTGCTGAAGCAACCACTCGGATCCGATGCAGTGCCAGACGGTGATGATGGACTCTTCCGAATAGGCCAGCCATCTATGCACAGACTCTGACTCCTGTTTGGAAGATTTTGACCTCTTCGCACAAGAGATCACCAGAATATATGGAGATAAGGATAGCCACAGGAGAGCAGTGATAAAGGCGATGGACGAATATATCCAATTGCCCAATGAGTCGGTTAGAGTCTATGCGAACCGTGTGAAAGCTAATTGGAAACAGAGGGGATGGACCAAACGAAAGAATGAGCAGATACTCAACGACACTACCTGGACAGGATTCCGGCACACACTGAAAAGCAAGGTTGGGCCGATAACCCCCGCTTGTGGAAGGTTCGAGACAATTGAGGACCTTTTCGACAAAGTCGCAGCCTCAGTGATCATACACACTGACAAGAGACCCGGCGGCCAGCAGCACCAGAAACAGCAAAGGCAGTCGGAATTGTTCCAAAAAGGTGGCAAGTGATGTTACCAGCCATCTATCTCCGATCCGGTCACCGAGAAGTCGACCAACGATAAGCCCAAGGGACATGACAGGCCCGGTGCCAGTGGCACTCACAGCAAATTGACCGCAGTACCATGGGTCTTAAAGGAGATCTTTGATAGCAGAAGGGCTAACAAGCAGTGCACACGGTACAGAAGCAAAAGCAATAAGTATTTCCAGTGCCCATTATACAGCATCACTCATCCACCCGAATCGAGCTCCAATCATGGCGGAAGTCGCGATGGCAGCGGCGGTAGCGGTGGCAGATACCACCAAGTGAAACGTCAAAAGTCGTTCAACACTCAGGAGTCAGCAAACTGGCATACCTCTCCTGGCACCTAGCCTGATGGGAGAGGCTGGACGAAGTTGAGTTAGGGGTAGAGAGGTTGGGAATGAGATCGTTGTTGGCGATGATAGATAAGATCCAGCCCCACCGAATCCCTCTCAAATCGATAGTTGTCCTTGTGCCCCCCCGGGCTCTCATTTCAAGTCAATACTTATATGAAACAGAGAAGCCAGATTCGTCTCACATTATTAACAAAGTACTTGTATGACATCGACATGGTAAGATGCAGAGCATTCAGGCTCTTATTGACTGCAGCGCGACGAGTATCTATATGTCCCCGAGACTGCTCAGGCGACTCGGACTACAACATGAACCCGCTTTCACAGCTACGCAGGGTCTCAATAGCCAAGTGATGATGTCTGCAAAGGACCGCCGAAAGACAAGAGTTTCAGTCCAATATTTTCAGCACTTGGCTCCGGTTGACGAATCAGAGGTGCTGGTCATGTCCATGATATATTACCTGGTTCTAGGCTTCCCTTGGTTCAAGACTAGGAATCCTGTGATCGACTGGACTTCCGGTGGACCTCTATCGCTGCGGACCCAAAGCAGTAACACAAGTGCAGCGGCGGCCATCACCCAGGTAACGTTGAAAACTCCACAGGCATCTGACAAGCTTCGGCCGCAGGAGGGCGGTGAAGTAATTATGTCTCCTGAGATATACCTGCTCAGAGCTATCGCATTCGAGAGTCTCTTAGCTAGCGACGAGATTCTCGTGGCATTTGCTATACACATTGGCGATCGTACAAGATTGTTGGAAGATTCCATGGAAGACATCACGAAAGTTGAGAGGAGTACCTGGAGCTGGATGAGTGAGCAGGAGCAGCGGTAGTAGTTGCGGCAGAAGAGTTATCAACAATGCAGGGCTTGATTGACTGCTACCAGCTCGCTGAGTCAAGAAGGGAGTTTACCGGCTGCGGTGCCTTTGTTCCATCGTAGATGGCCATTAGACCCATGGCTCCTGGTTTCTGTGACAGTTCCGTTTCCATTCTCATAAGACTTAGTACTAACGAGTAAAAATGGAGCTTCACCTGAGATGGTGGCTACAGACAATAGAAGCCATATCTCCACCAAGTATCAAGAATTCGTACAGGTCTGTATTAAGGCCAAGGCTGAGATGCTGCCACCGCACTGGTCAATTGACCATGCGATAGACCTGGAGCCCGATTTTTAGTTACCATACTGGTGCATATATAACCTGTCTGAGGTCTAGATAAAGACTCTGAAGGCTGACATCGAGACGAACCTAGCAAATGGGTTTATTCAGCAGTCATCATCACTGGCAGCGGCACCGATACTTTTTGCCAAGAAGAAAGACAGAGGGTTAAAACTTTGTGTGGACTACCGTACGCTCAATAAGGCAATGGTTAAGAACCGGTACCCTCTTCCTTTGATTTCAGAGATTCTTGACTGCATGCGAGGTGCCAGGGTCTTTACGAAATTCGACCTCCACAGACCCAACCACGTTATTTGCATTAAGGAGGGCAAAGACCACAAGACGGCATTCCGAACCCTATACGGCCAATTCTAGTATAAAGTCATGCCATTTGGCTTGACGAATGTACCAGGTACTTTCCAGGCTTATATTGATGATTTTCTGCGGCACTACATTGACAACTTTGCAGTATACTATGTTGATGACATTCTGATCTACTCTACAAATGAGAAAGAGCACAATGAACGTGTTTGGAAGGTACTGGATTGACT
This sequence comes from Wilcoxina mikolae CBS 423.85, assembly GCA_014904905.1. NCBI lineage: Eukaryota > Fungi > Ascomycota > Pezizomycetes > Pezizales > Pyronemataceae > Wilcoxina > Wilcoxina mikolae. The sequence continues at coordinate 12,152 of MU122253.1, forward strand.
CCAAATGTTTCGACTGTACTGCAAAGTGGAGAAGTGCTAATTCGGAGTCACGGAGATTGGCTACCTCAGCTTCATGATCAGATCCGAAGGTGTCAGCATGGAATCGGACCGAATATGAACAATCGAGAATTGGCCGACTCCTACGTCAGTGCATGATGTACAAGTACTGCTCCAATTGACGAACTTCTACCGGAGTTTCATCAGGAAATACACAAACGTGACGCTACCTCTTACTGAATTACTAAAGTCAAGTGAGCTCAGGCAACCCATGAAACAAAACACTGGAGATTGTTCGAAGTCAATCAAGAAGTCAATGGCCAAGTGGGAGTAGACGAGAGAATTCCAGCTGTCTTTCGGGAAACTGAAAAAGGCTTTCACCGCAGCACCGATTCTGCAGCATTTCGACCCAGCCAAGCCGATCATCCTCCAGACGGATGTGAGCGACCTCACGATTGCAGGCATCCTGAACCAGTATAATGGCTTCGGAACCCTTCACCCAGTCAATTTCTACTCTCGGAAATGCTCTCTGGCTGAGCAGAACTACTACACGTATGATCGGGAACTCCTCGCCATGGTCGAGACTTTTAAGCAGTGGCGGCACTATCTGGAGGGCGCCCATCTCAAAGTTCTGGCGCAGTGTGACCACAAGAATCTTGAGTATTTCCAAACGTTCAAAGTGCTCTGACGGCGACAAGCTACGTGGTCGCAAATTCTCTCGGCGTGCAACTTCAGCATCAAACACTTGGAAGGCGCCAAAAACCCTGCCGACGGCCCAATTATGAGATCGGCTACAAGAAGCCTATCGGATAGCTCTTAGCAAGCCTGACATTTGAACCCTACGATGACCTCCTACCAGCGATTAACAAAGACCAGACTACTAATCCATTGGCGGTCAACGTCTCAGGTAAGCTAGTTGATAACTCAATGGCTCCAGTCGAATCCAAAGCCAAAGCCAAAGATGAGAACCAAGAAAGAGTCGTTGCTGGAGCTCTGATCTATGAGGGGAGGATATATGTCCCTGCGGACAATGTTCTCTGCGGCAAAGTAACAAGTCTCTTTCATGACAACTCCGAGTCCGGTCACTTTGGAACTCTTAAAACTGCTGAGCTAGTCTCTAGGAATTTCTTTTGACCCGCAATGGATGCACACATAAGGAAGTATTTCAGCGGCCGCGAAGTATATCACCGAATCAAGACCCCACGGCATGCCTGCCATGGAGTAAACATGCCACTGCCACTACCATCACAACCCTGGGAAGGTATCACCATGGACTTCATCACAGACTTGCCAGATTCGACCGCGGCTGGATGCACAGGGATCCTAGTTATCGTTGATCGACTGACAAATATGGCAATCTAACTGCCCTGCAGAAAGGATGTCGACTCACCCGAACTGGCCAGGCACTTCTTCGAGCATGTAATCTGCAAACATGGCCTTCCGGACAACATGATCCATGATCGGAGCACCCAATGCACGAGTCGGTTCTGGATGAGGGTCTGCATTCACATGGATATGGATCACCGACTGTCGACCGCTTTTCATCCGCAGATGAAATGCCATTTTGAACAGCAGAATCAGACTATTGAGCAGTATCTTCGAGCTTCCTGCAACCATGTACAGGATAACTGGGTGGAGCTCCTATGATTGGCCGAATTCGCTTACAACAACAGTGTACATGCTTCGACAAGGATGACCCCCTTCTGAACCAACTACAACTACAACTCGACGATGCAGTTCAAGGTACCCAAGGGCTTAGCCCACCTGATGTCGGAAGCCGAAGTGGATACCTTGGCAGCCGGGCTGGAAGAGATACACCGCACCCTCCAGTAGAATTTATTGGAAGCCCAAGCCCGCCAGACAAAGTACACCGGCAGCAAAGAAATGACCTTTGAGGTCCGAGATAAGGTCTGGCCCTCAACTCGGAATATCAAGACAGTGAGAGTGTCAAAGAAGTTAGATTACAAGCGTGTGGAATCATATACAGTGAGTAAAGTCGTCAACAAGAATGCTTACCAATTAGACTTGCCAAAGACGATGCATATTCACAATGTGTTCCCGTCTCCCTGCGTGATAAGTCCTTGCCGCCTGCCATCGGCCCGCTACCATCGGAACTGCAACCGATGATTGTCGCTGATACAGATGAGTAGGAGGACGATAGGATCCTTGACTCCAAGCGATGCTACTGGAAGATCCACTATCTCGTTAAGTGGGTCGGTTATAACTATCTATACATGAGCTGGAAGCCGGCTGCGAACCTTCAGAATACTTAAGAACTAGTCGACGGGTTCTATTGGCAGCATCCAAACAATCCACGACTATAATCGATGTCATCGTCATGGACGGTGCAGACATGCACTTGGAGGATTCAGGGTCATTGAATGTTTTCTTGTCTTCCTTTTCTTCTATTCCTTCTCTTCATTTCTTATGAATCTCGGCCCGGTATAAATGGTATCGGCATGGATTTAACCATCGCTATTGGAGGTGGAGTCTTCCTGACCGCCGGATCTGCTGTGATGCTGCCATGATGGCGCCGATCGGTTGCGAGTCTTATACAGTCATACGAAGGCGTACGCACCTTATCTTGTCTTCTTCATGTATATATGTGTTGCAGCCTAGGAGGTCTTCTGATCAAGAGGGGGATGATGTAATGGCAGTGCCAGGTGCACTTGGCTGCCGAGGCTGGAGAAGTACCCTTCATATATAATCACCTCACGAAGTGCTTTTGGTATGCTAATGATTGTCTTACCTACATACTGTACAATTGATATCTTTATCACTTATTCCCGTTTGCAATCGTATCTATGTATATCTATCCATTCGAGAACGTCCATCCTTATATCTTACTGCTTTCAGGACCTGCTTGTGATGGAAGTTATGAAATTTCACTCAGGATGTCAAAGTCACTAACGATGAAGATTCAAGACAAAGATGTTTGGGTAAACAATGTGTATATTGTTAAAACTTGTTCTCCTCATCGAGAAGCTTGCCCTTCTACCTTCAGAGAGTTCAGAGTTCTTTATACCTCTTTCCTCTCGTTCTAACAATTACTTTTATCTACGCTTCTCTTATCAGCTTCTCTACCTAACTATCCTTCACAGCAATACCCTTTCCTACCCACTTACTGCTCTGTCGGACCTTCCGTATCTTTCCGCTCATATCTCCTACTCAGATGAATAGAGTCCCTACTGAAATTAGTCCTTTGGACCTCAGTGGTCTGGACCAATCATATCTTTTCGATGTCTTCACTTCCCGGCAAATGATATTCTTTTGATGGTGAGAGATATCAAAGTCATCATCAGCTATGATGGTAACTCAGGTGATTTTGTATCCACAGCCTTTTCGCTGTCTTTGTATTATCAGTGGCATAAGCTGACGACATCGATACAGTAACCATCCTTCATTCCTTATTAGTACTGTGGTTGATTATATAGCAGCACATCTGATAACATTGCTTGTGATTGCCAAATCAAGTGATATATTGTGGATATTCGATATTGTACACAGATGGCGCTTATACCATCCTGATTCCGTAATCATCGAGTGACTGTAGGTGATCCCGCTTCGAGTATACCTAGTGGTATGTAACATGTAGTATTTAATAAATAATCAGTAATATCACTGTAATCTTAAATAAGTTCAAATCCAATATTATCCTAAGTGTACTGCAGCAACTAGAAAGAGCTAGGCTATACTGGCCAGAGCTATGATGTAGAACACAAGATGGCAAGCAAGAATATCCACCAACAAGTATGATCAGAAATTTCACCCTTAGATGACTGGCATATATTAAGTGTTGTTCAATGGTGTTCAGAAATTGAACTCTGTAAAGATCTCAGACAAGATAAAATCTAATATTATCTCTTGATAAATGTCTGTATAGAAGTTGTTTAATGGGTGAAGATAACTGCTACCAATATATATTGACTATACTAGATACATTGATTTAATATGATCATTTAGTGGTTGGTTCATGGGTACTGACCGCCATTAGCACTGGCATTATCAAATTCCATTATCGCTACTATTGTAAAGGTGTACGTCTGTATACAGCCTCGGATAAGAGTATAAGAGTAGATATTGTTGCAAACTGGAATAAGTGATAAAGATATCAATTGTACAGGTAGGTAAGATAATCGCTAGTGTGCCAAAAGCACTTCGCGAGGTGATTATATATGAAGGGCGGTTACCCGGCCTCGGCAGCCAAGCGCACCTGGCACCGCCATTACATCATCCCCCTCTTTATCAGCAGACCCCCTGGGCTGCATCATATATACATGAAGAAAGACAAGATGAGGTGTTTATACCTTCGTACGTCTGCATAAGTTCCGCGACCGATCGGCACCATTGCGGCGACCTCACGGTGGATTCGGTGCACAGGGAAATCCACCTCCAGTGGTAGGTGGTAAAACCCGTACCGACGCCATTTATACCGGGCCGAAATTCATAAGAAGAGAAGAATAGAAGTAGAAAGCAAGAAGGAAATATCCAATTGACCCTGGATCCTCCAAGTCCACCTCCGAATCGAAGTCGCTCCAGCAGCAGGCCTCGTTCCAAGCAATTGGTCTCCGTAGTGCTTGCTCGGTGATACTCACATCAGTAAATGCCATTGGCCGACTTGCGGGCGTCATTCGGCATCGATATATGGTAGTTGACATGTAATATGCCGGACAAAGTCATCATTACTCGACTTCCGACTATTCAATCGATCGATCCTATGCGATTTCATTCGTTGGACGCGTTCGTGAATATCATCTGAGGGTAAGGTCGTTGCGGCCAGTATCGCATCGCTGCAGCAGTCAACTAGCATAATTGTATGATGTACTTATCTTGGTCATAGCTGCTGCTCTTGAGAGCTTCTCGAATTCGTATGATTTCCATGTCTCTGTGCTTTCGTATATCAAAGCACACGGCAGACCTCATCGGTGATAGCCTCTACTCTCGGCATTGATCATTTTCGTCTCACTGATTGGCTCCAAGATTCAGCTGTAATTGACTTGTATCAGCCTCGCTTGGCGCTCGATTGCAGTCATCATATGTCGACATGCATTGGTACATGCTCATTCGAGTTGCGGTATCTAACTCGTAAGTGCGCCATAAGGTCGTACGCACATAGTAATCAAGTGTGCTTCCGCTCCCGGTGCATCAAGGCAGCCATTCTCCGATTCACATGCCTTCAACTTCCGAATCCACGAAAGTAGTGGATTTGCACACGCCATGCCCTTCCAAGCCTAGCTGTAGAGCGTGTACCCTATAATCTAGCCTGATACGGTTAATCACCACTATCTGCGGCGACGTCAATCGATTATCGTCATGGTTTCGTTTGGTGCTCTTGGAGATAGTCCAATTGTAGAGCATATTCGTTCGTTGATATATCTAATTCGTAAGCATGCCATACAAGGTCATAGTTACCATGTGATTCGGTGCGTTTGCACTCTTGGAAACTCCAGGAAGCGTGCATCCGAGCAGCCTCATATGTCCGATTAAGAGCCTAAGCTCACATCCCATTCCGACGTATCTGTAACCTGGAGCTTCTGCTCCCATCCTCCTAATCCAACGTAGGTACACTTCCATTATACCGCACATTCCGATGAGGTGCAATTCCAATAAGGTGCACATTCCGTGCTGATTCATGATCCATATCTTCGACCTCGAAGGTCTCTTTGTCGCCGGCGTATTTCGTCTGACGAGCTTGTGCCTCCAGCTGATTTCCTCAGAGAGTTCGGTGCGTCTCCTCCAGGCCGACTGACTGTCTCATAGATTTCTCATTTGTTTGAGCTCTATTTCGTATAATATCTCTGATCCGGTAGCTATCTCGACTATATGGCGGTAGTCCTATCGGTAGCCCCATCGGTAGGCTTCGCTTCTGTGATAAATCCTCGGCATCGTAATCATTGACTTCTCTGGTGCACATCACCGTGATGGTGCTGCATGCCAACACTTCCAGTGCGGTAATCGATTGCAGTAGAGGTCGTTTCTGGGTTTCCGGTACGGTTATCCCCCTCTTTTTGAGGTAGGCGCTCCGTCGACGACTTGTGATCATGCTGGTGTGCATGGTGACGATTTTCGTCGATTCTGTCTGTTTCTTATCCATCATGGTTCGATATGTAAATATCTGTGAACTGTATCCGGGATCTTGATTCCGATCATTTCGTCGATATGTCCTATATTTGCATATGTGCGCATCTGCACTCAATTGCTAGTCTCGTAGCTTGTCATCTAAAATAAGTCTTTCTTAAGAAAAGGGGAAAGTTCCAAATATAACCTCGCCATATAAGTAAATAGATTTATCATTATCAATCTCCGGATATTCGTTTGCGGAATGTGCATATATGCACTTGTACAGTCCACATTTCGTGGCTTCTCCTGTAGCTCTGTAAGCTGCATAAAGGTTATCTTTACTGACCTTAAGATGGGCTTTCGCATGACCGTCTTCTTTCCATTCGGTCCGAGGAAGATAGTTCTTGATATCGCACTTCCGTAATCTATCCGGTGATATAATGTCCATCATAAGAAAACACCCACTCATCGATCCGTCCATATGGCATGGGATCTTAAGTCCAAATCCAGGATCCGGCTCTTGAGCATGCGATCTTATTCCACGCTTTTTCGGAAATACCACTCCGTGCCACCATACCAGATCATTGTAGAGCAATAGGCTCATACGATCATAACCACCAATGAGAATGCCTCTGTGTGCCATGGTGACTTTGCAGTCTCGGCTCGTCTGTCTATTGAAAATCGTCTTTTGATGGACCATCATTTCGATCGTTTGTTCGGAGGTAATTCCTCGCAGTAAAGTATTCCGTTAGCCGTATGTTGTTCGTAAAGCATCCGTGGCATATTCGATACATTCAGCGTTTCGAGTACCTTTTCGTCATTTCCGTGTGTATCTATCATGTTTTGACATGGCTTCGTATTCCGGTATTCCGTCTAATCGTAGGTAGATATCGTCTCTAACATCCGTACGGATTCGTATGACCCTGTAACTGCTCCATATGTGTGTTAGCCAATTGTATGTGCAAAGGATGGAGCGGTAGACCCCAAACCTGGAAAACCTGATTATTCAATACCGAAGGCCTACCGACATGTTGCTCTTCTCAATTGCCTTGGGAAGATACTCGAAAAGCTGATGGCAAACCGACTTGCATATATGGCTGAAGAATACAACCTACTACACAAAGATCAAATAGGGGGACGAAGACAGCGTTCTGCTATTGATGCTGCCATGGCACTTACACATGAAATTGAACAAGGAAAGCAAGCAAAAGAAATCACCACTGCCCTCATAATAGATGTAAGCGGTGTGTTTGACAACGTATCCAAAGATCGCCTCCTCCAAACTCTACGACAAATGGATTATCCAATACCAATTCAATTGTGGGTAGAACACTTCTTATCCAACCGCACAACAGCACTGGCATTTGATGGAAGAAAGGAAGACCTCAGTCCTGTCCGAACAGGGATCCCTCAAGGATCACCCGCATCACCAATTCTTTTCCTCCTGTATCTCAGTCCTCTCTTCTAC
>MU122253.1:21836-44412 GCA_014904905.1 Wilcoxina mikolae CBS 423.85
CCACTATTGTACTAAGTGTGTTACAGACCACTATGTTTGTTTTTGAAAATTTCTTTGTAACTAGAGCAGGGGTGACAGGAGGCTGCGAAGCGGTGCTACCTAGCCAGGGGTTTTTCGTTTTTCCTTTGTTCGGTTTTGTTTGTTATGCTTGTTCATGGTTATTTGTTTGTACTTCACCGGCCATAGCCTGCGGGCTGCATGCTGTATGATGAATAAATAAATAAATAAATAAATGGTGCGGTAGATGTTGCGGAAATCCAGAAGGCCTTGTCATTAACAAGATATCCTCGATGGGAAACCCCCCATCGTCCGGTACTCCCTTCATGACTCGGCGTGCCGGTAGCAGTCATTCAAGCTCCGCATTGTTGGTAACTCTTCTGCTACAACTACCGCCACTGCTCCCTGCTCGCCCATCCAGCGCCTGGGGCCTATCTTACTGACCATCAGTGATACCTTCCATGATCGCTCCCAGCAGCCCTGTTCGAACTTCCACTCTTAGGAAGAACGTCTATTGACGACCTCCCCCTGGCCAATAGATTGTCTAAAGCAGTAGCACCAAGTATTTGTATATATATATGGAATACAGCCTCCTTCGGAACACGTCTCCTCCCTAGCCGTAGATCCTGATGCATTCCCGAGGCATTCTGGTTGGTCTGCCCGGTCCACTGCCACCACTTCCGCTCCCCCTGGGGTTCGCAGAGCCAAAAGTCGACTGCGTGTGCAAGTTGACGTCAGGATTCCTGGACTTGTACCAAGGCAACCCCAATACCAGCTTCACACAGTGCATCTACTGCGGCTGCCACCATTTGTACGAATAAGCCTCAGCGAATGACGTACTTGTCACACCGAATTGGGACTGTCTGACAAACAAATAACGTCCATTCCCACTTGGGGATACAACAAGTATCAATTGAACCTCAAACTGTATATATATACGGAATCTGCTGGTCTCCGGAGAGTGCCCAGACGGTTCCCCACCAATAGGCCTGTGGATCCTCTGATTCCCGACTATAAACCAAATCATCTCCACCGTATTCCTCAGAATCCACTTCGTACGGCCTTGTATGGATACTATCTGGTGATAAAATACCGTACTTGCTCATTTGGCGATAAGGTGTCGTTAACTTGTACGACGAAATTGAATAGAGTTGGCACTGATGGCTTCCTCTCCTCACAACGATCCAATTCAGTCATCCAATCAGGTGCCAATCGTGATGATTGATAATGGTAATCTCGAATCGTACCTGTTTGCCACTTTAGAATATTCGGGATTTGGTATACTTCCCATTCGGAAATGCAGCACGATCGCGATCGCTACTCCATTATCTTGTACATTTCTATCGGTAGACGAATGATGTCCATAATTATAATTACCTTGTTGACTCTTTCGGAGTCGTAGCTGTAGAGCCGTGGCTTCCATCTGCCTCCGTGGCTCGTTCGAATCGTATGTAATTGTGTAATTTCGTAAGGCAGTTTACGGCCTCGCATGACTTCCGTACCTGTAACTTAACGTAGATAACTCATTTGAGTCTTGTTGAAGGGTAATCGCAATCGTATTTGCCATCGGTGGCATCTATCGATAGCTTGGCGATCTCGGGCTTCAATCTTCCATAAATGAGGTGATTCTCGTAGCATTCGGCCTTCTCGGCTCTGTAGAATTCGACCATGTGTAAATCCGCAAGCAATATTCTTATCCTCCATAGGTGCACTTCGTTCGACAAGTGTGTTCGTACAATTGTAGCCTTATCAACTTATTTATCATTGTCGACTTCGCATTAGGTATGATTCTCGACAAATTGATGCGTTCAGAGGTATCGTCGATTACGGCTTCGCAAGCACTTCGTGCTCGATTGACTGCCGTCGATAGTATGTGACTCGTCTCGATAGTTCGCATACGATTGCGCTTATCGGACAAAGTTCGAGGGAATCTCTGGAGTCAGGTTCGAAGAAATCTCTGCAGTACGGCCGACTTCAGGATTGCCAGTGATGCAGCTCTCAGGCCACTTAGGCTCCGGAATCATTCCTGCAATCATCAATTGACTCAAGTAGATGGTAACTTATCCGATCTCATGGCTCTCGCGATTGGTAGCCTTTAAGTTCTCCTATTATGAAATCATTGTGATCGACTTGGTTGTTGACATGTCTCCTGGCCGATTGGCCTCCGGAATCAATCGGAATCATATCTGCTACCGTCAGCCTCAATTGGGTATACTTATCAAGACTCTCTGCTTCTGCAATTGGTAGCTCTCCAATCCGTATGATTTCTCATTCAAAATCGTCATGTGGAGTAGATGACATCCCACTCTAGGCCAATTTACTTCACAATCGTCTCTGCAGCAGTCAATTGACTCGATTGAAGGGTATACATATCCTGATTTCGTCAATCTAGTGATGATACTCGTTGTAGGTCGAGAATAGGGTGTTCAAGTTTTCAGGAGTGCCTATCATGGCAGGTGACGCATCTCTTCGATGCCGATTGACATCTCAATCATCTCGGAATCGTCCCTACTACCGTCAATCAATTCAATTGGATGATTACTTATCTTGTATCGACAATCTAGCGATAGTTCTCGGTGTAGGTGTAACGCATCGAAAAAGTAACGAAATCACGAAATCACGTGAGCGAAACATATCTGGTGACTGAAAAGCGATTATAGTGTAAAGGAGTACGTCCGTGTACGGCCTCGTATAAGAATATAAGAGTAGATACGGTTGCAAATAGGAATAAGTGATAAAGATATCAATTGTACAGGTAGGTAAGATGATCGCTAGTGTGCCAAAAGCACTTTGCGAGGTGATTATATATGAAGGGCGGATACCTGGCCTCGGCAGTCAAGTGCACCTGGTACCACCATTACAAATATCTATATCATTCTTTGCTAGTGGCTTCTAAATCCTATCCTCTCTGCTGAACTATAAATACTATATTTGAATTATTTTCAAATCATATGTATGGTTTATCAGGTAATGTGCCGAACTGCTACAAGATATGATTCTTGATGCAGTAAAGGCATCCATCCCTGTCCTCCAACTTACAACGCATTCGAGGCGCCGGTAGACACCCCAACTCAAAATCTCCCAAACAAATATGTACTGAGCTCAAAAACAATGTAACAAAACTCACCTTGACAGCAATCATATCAAGTTCAATGCTATTCGGAACCAATACTTTCAGGATATTTGCACCTCCAAAACATCAATGTAGATTGACTATTTAGCAAATGCACAAGGCACTGAAATATTTACTGCCTTCCATTATACCAAACCAAGAAAAATCAAGAGAATATCACCCCTATCATTCTCTAACACAACAGAGGTTACTTTTGAAGAAAAGGCTGCCCTTTTCCCATCTACAATGTTCCCTCTCCTACCAGTAGTACCTCCTCCAACTGATGTCAGTTATCGTCAAATCCTACCTTGGGTCACATTTATCCCTACCAAAATCAAAGAAGCAATTTCTACCTCTGCACCACGCAAAGCCCTCAGATCTGATGGACTTCCCTTTCACTGTCTCCGACATGCCTACTTAGCAGGCGCGGAACAATTCAACAGTCTGTTTACATTGCTCGGAACCACAGGATACCACCCCAGCTGCTGGGTATAAGCAACGACTGTGATTATTCCCAAACCTGGAAAACCTGATTATTCAATACCGAAGACCTATCGACCTGTTTCTCTTCTCAATTGCCTTGGAAAGATCCTTGAAAAGCTGATGGCAAACTGAATGGCATATATGGCTGAAAAATACAACCTACTACACAAAGACCAAATAGGGGGACGAAGACAACGTTCTGCTATTGATGCCGCCATGCCACTTACACATGAAATTGAACAAGGAAAGCAAGCAAAAGAAATCACCACTGTCCTCTTTGTCGATGTAAGCGGTACATTTGACAATGTATCCAAAGACCACCTCCTCCAAACCCTACGACAACTGGGCTACCCAATACCAATTCTATTTTGGGTGGAATACTTGTTATCCAACCACACAACAGTACTATCATTCGATGGAAGAAAGGAAGATCTCAGTCATGTCCGAACAGGAATCCTCCAAGGATCACCTGCATCACCAATTCTGTTCTTCCTGTATCTCAGTCCTCTCTTCTATGAACTCACAATCCACTACCCCTGCTACTGCACTCCAAGCTACATTGATCATGTTGCCATTGTGGTTCGAAGTAAATCAAAAGTCAATAATGCACGTTGCCTGGAAGCAGCTGCACGAACAGCATTCAAATGGCCTGAAAACAATGCTATAAGACATGACGATTCAAAGTCAGAGATGATGCATTCCCACAATAAACGAAATGGCGATACCACAGATGATGAAAAGATTACCATACTCAATAGCACAACCATTTCCCCTGGTACAAAGGATATCAGCCCAGATGTAGTAAGGTGGATTGGTATCTGGTTTGATAGGAACATCAACTTCAAACACCATGTTAAGCTGAAGGCCGCAAGTGGCAAAAGAGCTCTTGGAGCCCTCAAATTGCTAGCCAATACAGAATCAGGATTAATCCCTAGCGCAGTCCGCCAACTATACAATGCATGTGTTATACCTGTTTGCGACTTCAGGGCCGAAGTGTGGCAGAAGGAGCAAGCCACCTATCAACAGAGGTTTGAGACAGTTCAGAATATGGCCCTTCGTTGTATACCTGGAGCCTTGTGTACATCACCTACAATAGCCTTACACAATGAATCTGCCCTCCCCCGGGTAAATGTATGACTTAACCACATGGGAATAAAATATGCAATTCGAATACTCACATTTCCTGAAACGCACCCAATCTGACAACATTGCCCATCGACGTTCCCTCTATTCTATGAATCTCCTGAGTCCAGTAACACAAATGGACCCTGAATTGCTTGGGATAGCATGCAACAAAATAATCGCAAATTTGAAACACATCTCATCCAAACGTTATCTACCCTCAGTCCATGGATCTCAAAAAGCTCGGAGATGGAAACCTACTCTATCACTGCCTGTCTATCATGGATTGAAAGCAGAGTCAAAATACCTATCAGCCCGCTCTCAAAAAAAAAGGAAGCTAAAGCCCATGAAGCACAGTACACAATGTTGAAAAACGATAACCGTAATATTGTTTGTTATATGATGGATCAATGTTGAAGGAAAACATATGGACAGGAACCGTTGTGGAAATGACAGGAGAAGCAGTCATGGAAGTGACCTATCCAATGGGCCATCAATAAGAAGTTTACAATGCTGAATTACTTGGAATTCTTAAAGCTGCACAGAAATGCTTTCAGATATGTCAACGTAATAACCTCACCAAAAGATACATATGGATCTTCACAGACAATCAAGCTGCCATACATCGTCTTAATACTTTCAAACTCAGCCCTGGACAGTCCACTTCCCTGGCACTCTCCAATATCTCCAACACCTCCATGCACTCAAGACTACAATAACAGTACAATCGGTAACTGGCCATACAGATGTATCTGGAAACGAACTTGCCGACAAGTTGGCAAAAAAGGCCACTTTCGACAAACCACCTACCTACTATAATACCCCCTTATCATACCTCAAGAGGGTTACCTGGACAGCTACAATGCAGGAATGGAGTGAGTGGTAGATGCGACACCAAGCAAAGGGAAAAAACTATATTGGAACTTTCCATACCAAACCAGACAACATCTTTACCAGTGGTAACCACCAGTTTACCTTAACGGTCACAATATTACGAACAGGCCATGGTTACTTCTGAAGTTACCTGGTCACCCTCGAAAAACCATCTACCTACTATAATACCTACTTATCCTACCTCAAGAGGATTACCCGAGCAGCTAAAATGCAGGAATGAAGTGCGTAGTAGATGTGACACCAATCAATTGGAATGAACTATGTTGTAACTTTCCATACCAAACCAGACAGCATCTTCAGTAGTGGTAACCGCCAGTATACCTCAACGGTCACACAATTACCAACAGGTCATGGTTTTTTCTGCAGTTACCTTTACAAAATACCAAATAACTCTGTCTGCTCCCCCTACTGCCCATGTCACTATGATGGTTCCCAGTGACCAGAACATCTTATTTTGAGATGCCCCTTATTTCAAAGTGAAAAACAAAGAATGCAGAAAGGTATTGGAGTGGTTCACCCTCGATATCTCTGGAAGCATCTTCTATATACCGACAAAGCAATGACACCTTTAAAACATTTCCTCAAAGGTACACATATAGCAACACCAAGGTGGTACCTGGGCCAATTCCATGATGATGAACATCTGGGGCAGGGTGACAATCAGATTGTAGGTCAGGGAACTGTTAACAATGAGGTGAAGGAACTTCAGAGTGATAGTGGACAGGAAGATGAGGGGCAGGATGAAGAATCAGAAGGGGGAGGGGTGGTTGGAGAGAATAAGCGAAGGTAAAAGGGAAAGGGTAGAGGAGGGTAAACTGCAGGGGGAGTACCCGCATAATATGCAGGGCCAAGCAGAACGAAACAGACAGAATTTTCACTATTGTACGAAGTGTGTTACAGAGTACTATGATTTCTTGAATATTTCTGTGTAACTAGAGCAGGGGTGAGAGGAGGCTGCAGAGCTGTACTATCTAACCAGGGGTTTTTCGTTTTTCCATTGTTCAGTTTCATTTGTTGTACTTGTTCATGGTTATTTGTTTGTACTTCACCGGCCATAGCCTGCAGGCTGCATACAGTATGATGAATTAATAAATAAATAAATAAATCAGGTAATATCTCAGTCCTCTGGATTGTGATAAGATGGGCTGGTCTCTCCAGGTCTTTACCGCTGACTACTGAGCAATCCTGCACTTGTGAAGATTACTTATGCATATATAACACATCTGGAAAACTATTTTGACACTCAAATACAGCGATATATAAGTTTGTTCAGAGAGGTTCCATTCAGTCATAATTCAGCCCCACTCACAATTCTTGTTTAGTAACATGTATATCGTAATTCCAATTCAGATTTGTTTTTCACTATTGTTTAATATGTTCTGCTTGTACAGTTATGCTGAATATTTGTTCATTCTCTATATACTTGACTCTATACAAGTAAACTTTCGTATATCAGATTCTATACAAGCAAGCCTCTATATACTCGTGTTGATCTAAGTAAGGCTTCCAATACTTATCACTATATAAGGAAGTCTCCATATACTCATTTCTATTCCATCAAACCTATTGTTATTTCCATGGTTGTATACAACGTATGAACCTATGAGACTCTCCTACATATAGTATAACTATTTGTAGATCATATAAAATGTTGTTAGATTAGTACTATTGTATTTGAAAAAAGAGTCCTTTTCTGCACTAGGTAAAAGGTAAACGCATTCCCTGATGCTCTTTATATTCATATCTCAGCAATCTTTGCTTTAGCTAGAACGATTCCATATACATGTCAGCCAATGAAGGCATCTTAATTGGTCACTTGTATATACATTAAGAAGGCCATGTAAGTGCTAGAATCTGGCTTTCAAATCAGTGTCAAATCAGTAGTTTAAAAATACATACAATATCAGCTCATCTGAGGCCATTCAGTACCCTATATCTTGTATTAGTTCTAATCTGAATAATATTATTATGTACATTGCCATGAAAGGTAGACTTACCAGTACATTTGATTATATTACTGGGAATAAACAAACCTGATCCTTATCATAAAGAATCTGCTCAAGGTGTAGAAATTATTAACTGGTTTGCTGAGTTACATTTATATCTCAATTATCCAAAGTACAATATCTTGTTCTATGAAGTTTTGAATATAATTTCTGAAATGCTAGTATTGCTGGGGAGTTCTCACCAACATGTCATTGCATATCTCAGAAAGAGATACTTGTCATTCAAGATTGGATGAGACAATGAAAAGACGTATGTCTGTGTACGGCCTCATATAAGAATAAAAGGGTAGATACAGTTGCACACGAGGATAAGTGAATAATGTAGAGTGGGTTCAATAGGTAAGGTTATTGATGACGTGCAAGAGCACTCATACAAGCTGACTATATACAGGGTGGAAGGATGGTTACCCTGCCATAGGCCAGTCGCCATTACACCATCCCCCTCTTTATCTGCAGACTTCCTGGACTGCATACCCGTACATGAAGAGAAGAATAAACAAATCCAAGCTTGTATGCCCTCATATGGCCTCGTAAATTCTGCTGCCAATCAGTAACACTTGAGGGTGACCCTTTGGTGGATCTGACACACGGGAAAAGTCCACCTCCAGTGGTAGATGGATAAACCTGTGCGGACACCATTTGTACCGAGCCGAAATCCAATAAGAAGAGAAGAGAAAGAAACGTCCAATTGACCCTTGTAACCTCCAGATCTCTATGTCCCTATATTCATGCACTGGGTATATCCTAGCTTTCATCGTGCAGACTGAGTGGTGCTCGTGTTGATATGTATCATTGGCTCTCGTCATCGATCGGATGTGTATGTGGTTGGTCGATTATCGAACTCATGAGTATCCAAGAGAAGATCAAACTTACAATATAATCAATCAAGTGCACTTAGCTCTCCCAAAGCTTGTGCCCTCAGAAGCCCACCTCGCAGTAACTTCGTATGTCCAATCAAATATTCATTAAGTGCTTTTCGTGTTATGATTCTCCGTGAGTGCACTTCCATGCTTGCAGAGGCTCCGCAAGTAGCTTAAAACTTTGTTCGTTGATGTTAATGCGTCGTAGGTGGGCTTCAGAGCCTCCGCTGAGTTTGGAGAAAGGTAATCGTCAAGTACACTTCAGATCATAGGAAGATAATTGTCAAGTGCGCTTCGTATTCCGATTCAGGTGCACTTCCATGCAAACAATGGTCGTGATCGCATCCGCTTGAAATCCGGATTGTAGGTATGGTCATCCCACCAACCATCATTGGTTTCGCTTTGTCCTTCAACTTCCGGTTGCCCTCCGACTATTGGCCTTCGAACTTGCCCTTCGACCTTCGACTCTCCTTTGCGGATATCACCACCTGCCCATCCAGGCCAGGGTGGAGATGAATGCTGGTTCGTCTGGTAGCCCGAGTCGCCTGAACAGCCTCGGCACCATAAAGATATTCAAAACACTGAACCGAGATGCTCGTCTTACTTCGTCTTTGTGTCTCATATCACCTTGAGACTTAGTTCATCTTCGGTTTCCTTCCGTTTATCTTCTTCACGTTGAGCTCGGTGCAACGCATCAGGAAAAGGGGTAATGAGATCCGTAGAATATCTGGAGGTAATCTCTCGTCGATTTGTAGAATTTCTCGAGGGTAGATCCTGTGTATTCATGTGACTTGTCGATGATAAGTAGCGAGTAGTAACATGTCGAAAAGGGGTAATTTACGAAATCTCCTGAACAAAACGTATCCAATTACTCAAGATCGATAACTGTGTTACGATGTACATCTTTGTATGGCCTCATATAAGAGTATAAGAGTAGATACAGTTGCACACAAGGATAAGTGAATATAGTAGAGTGGATTCAATAGGTAAGTTATCGATGGTGTAAAAGAGCACTCGCACGAGCAGACTATATTCGGAGCGGATTGACGGTTACCCTGCCATAGGTCAGCTGCCATTACAGACAATTGGCAATTTCAGATGGTATTTCCCCTGAGATTTATCTCACTCAGAAATATATAGTACGACAATTTCCAACAGTTTAAGCTATACCAGTTGTAAGCTACAATCCTCAGATATGTAGATTTGTCGTATATTATTAGAGCTGGAAATATCTCAGGTGATGGTGGGCTATCCTTTGCCAGCTCAAGAAACAAATATATACAGACCACCAGAATATGATGACTGGCTTAGTTTCACAGCATTTGCTTTCAGTCCCCTTTTCATTTGTTGGATAGGAGGAATTCACCATTGATCTGCTCCAAGTGAGTTGGATTTTAATTTATGGTCCTAAACTGTGTGATATTACCAAATCGTCAAATAGATTCCTGAAAGTTAATTAAATGGTGTATCCTTTTGAGATCGAAGCAAGTCTTTCTGATGTATATAGCTTGCATAGCATTCTCCAGTTCACTTCTATTTTATTGTCTCTGCAGATGTTGCTTTAAAGCCGAAATACATTCAGATATTAATATCAACATTTCATCTCTATATATTTGGTGCAGTTCCATATTCATCCTGTCTATCCGATTGTCCATCTGCTTGTTTGACTATTCTTCTTCAAAATCAATTACATTGGCAAGGAAGTCAAAGAGAAAATCGAGTATATATTTGATTGTCTCATCTGTAGGTAATAAATAGTATCAGATATTCAAGAATACATAACTTGAATAAGCTCAGATCCAGTTGAGAGCCATTTAAAAGTAATCTACTTGAGTTGGTATGCAGTTTCAAAGTGCAAATATGAGAACTGAGACTAGAAATATTAGAAGGCTTTATATATCCTTCCCTTGCCATTGAGTAACTAGATAATATAGCTTGCTGGATACTGTGATACCTGTATATAACAGTACAATCATGTCATGTTCGAACTATTCTAGCTGCTCATGAGTTTTCAAAATAACTTTCATTCGTTCCATATGATACTGAGATATTCCTTCAGGATGGTAGTATCATATGTGACATGTTAGTTGCTTTAAATTATATCACCATGAAGATTGTATGGTAGGTCAGATCTGTACAAGTCATATGCATCAATCTGTAGTATATTTCAGGAATGATTTTGCCTTGAATAAGCATATCTCCTCTTTAACCAATCATTGATGTTCTTGATTCCATCCACATGTTTGGCTTTGTATAGCTTCCAATATTATGATAAATCGATCTCAAATCGATATCTGTGATGAGTGAGCTCAGTTGGATATAGCAATTCACCAATTAAGTTTGCAGGAACTTTTAACCTGGAACAGCAATTAGTCTTGACTACATAGAGGTACTTTGTCTGCTTGAGTTAATCTGCAATAAATCTGACTAGAACCGGATAGTGCTATTCCATCAGGCTGTTACCATTATTCATTATGATATCTGGTACATCCGGATTGACCTTTAGGAACAGTTAGAATAGGTGACATGTGATATAGAATAGCGTAGCATTATATTCGCATCTGAGTGTTACACCTCACAGGTAGATCATCACCATGCATCCTTCAAGCGGGATCACCTGCGATCACCTGACTAATAACTTGATTGGACTGTTATATGTATCATTATCATATATTGTAATGGCGGTACCAGGTGTGCTTGGCCCTCGCAAGTGCACTTGGCCTCTCATGTGCACTTGGCCACTGGGGCTGTGTAACCGTCCTTCATATATTAGCACCTCGCGAAGTGCTTTTGGTATGCCAGTGATTATCTTACTTCATAATGAATATACTACCCTATCACTTAATCCCGTTTGCAACTGTATCTATATGTATTCACCCATATGAGGACGTACATCCTTACATATATAATCAAATTTCCACAGGATATCACTCGGTCAGTTATCATAATCAATGACATCAGATAAGTAATGACACAGTTAACGACACTCCTCGTAAGGAACAGATCATATTTTCTGATCCCATATCCTGCCTGCTTATTTTATCAAAATTAAGAAGTTGGCTGAAACACTGAATATTGATAGGTGTCCCAGTTTGTATCATAGCTGATGAAACCTTTGAGATCTACATATATATTGACTGCTTGTAAGGACGTTCCTTAGGGATGAGGGGATACCATTCACATGGAGAATAAGAAATTGACTGGATACGATAAGGCCAGACCACAGAAGTTACAAGAACTGATATCAATAGTATCTCTCTTGATTCAAGTAGGTTATCTTAGCAGAAAGCTATTGAAGATCCTGCAGGGCAATGGAGGATGGGTTAGGTAAGAAAACATATTGGTGCAAAGGATGGTTATGTAAAGAATATCATAAAAACAGTATAGATAGAAACAATTATTAAGGGGAAGGGTGGAGGAGGGTAAACTCCAGGGGGAGAGCCCGCATGATATGCAGGACCAGGTCGAACGAAACTGACAAATTTCCCACTATTGTACTAAGTGTGTTACAGACCACTATGTTTGTTTTTGAAAATTTCTTTGTAACTAGAGCAGGGGTGACAGGAGGCTGCGGAGCGGTGCTACCTAGCCAGGGGTTTTTCGTTTTTCCTTTGTTCGGTTTTATTTGTTATGCTTGTTCATGGTTATTTGTTTGTACTTCACCGGCCATAGCCTGCGGGCTGCATGCTGTATGATGAATAAATAAATAAATAAATATAAAAGAAACAATTATTACAGCCAGAGGGTAGAGGTATAAAAACGTCTGGATTCTCTGAGAATAGAAGGACAAGCATCTTGACATGGAAGAAAGGCCTTAACAATATACAATTGGAGAGCCAAATATCTTGGTCCTGACATTTAATCTTCAGTAACCTTCACATCGTAAGTGAATTCTTATAACTTCTATTGGAAGTAGATTCTGAGGGCAGTATGGAAACTGCCAGTGCAAGTAACCATGCAGTGACACTTCTGGTGTTACATTATATTGTTACCAAACAAATACTTCTGCTGAGGCTATCGTATTATATTGAAGGCAGTCAACAGTTCTTTACGTATTACCAACTCAAATGTACTACATTATTGCTCATATTGGCTACAATATCTCACATGGAGAGTGCTGGTACTATGAACCAGACATTGAGTTACATACCAGCTGGGAATAACATTCTCTCTGTAATGGAATCTACCACAGTGAACCTGTGCAAGAAGAGCACTATATCTAGTTGGTCTTAGCTGTCAGTATCTACCAATCAAAGACAGAACTCCTATACTGTGCTCACTGTCGAACTAATCAATTCCTTGAATACCTCAAGAGAGTCATCTTGTTCGTCCTGTTCTGATCAGTTCTCTTGCCCGATTTTCGAATCTCCAATAAATTAAACTATAAACATTCTCTTCAGTTACAACAAGGTGCTTACACTAGACTTCTTATTGAGTGAGAAATTAGTTCAGTCACCTTCTTCTGATCCTGCAGCTTTTACAATAGAGACTTTCAAGAACTGATCTAGGTCAAACTTTAAACAATAACAGATGCTGGATCAGATACTACGATGGTGGAAGCAGTGACATTGATAAGAAATGAAAATGCATTGATCGCTGCAGGGAATCAGGAGAAAGAACTGGTCTGATACAACCCTATCATATGTAATGACAACTCTGAGTGTATAGTCACATTGAGGCCGACTTGGACCGAATGAATGTCTAGATTATATACATATGAACGAGCAACATTAGAATCTGTGAAGTCCGATCGGAGTTGGTCAAGGCTTACGATGATCTAGTATTCAGGCAGAATATAATCTGTGATACTGTGGTATCAGGTATTAATCGTCTACACAGACTACAAATTGAATACCATATAGATATCATCATCCAGTCGCAGGGATTTGCAGCCTATATTAGTACTGCAATGGCAATTGCGAAGGCAATATCCTCTGAAATAGTGCAATAATAATACCTGGCTCCTGGCAAGGAAATATATCACTCAGGAGTAACTTGGTCCTCTCACTATGGCATGTTGGACAAGAGAGAAAAAGCCATGGAATGGCTCGCACTCCAAGTACACAATCAGTCTGAAGAACTAAGTAGTGTCAAACGAAAAGTCAACAAAGTTAGGACACTTGATAAACTCCAGAAGGAGGCCAATAAAGTGGCTAAGTGAGTTCCTGAACTCAAGAAGAAGGCTGATACTAAGGAGAAGTAGAGAGAGAGAGAGTGATATAATAAAGACTCAAAGGAACATGGAGAAGAAATTCAGAGCAGTAGGAAGGACCCTCATGATAAGACTCTCGAATATAACTACCAAGAAATATATCATATTTCTCTCAGAGTCTGTCCTGGGATATAAAGAAAGAGATACTAGTACCAAACCAAGTGATAAAGTATTCCGCCGTTGTTGCGGTATAGAAACTATGTCAGAAAGTTGTGGGTCAGAAAAGCTCTTACTCTGGATCCTGAGAGAGTACAATCTCCTCCATGTGAATCTGATTTGGAATGTAGCTCATCAGACTCCGATGACAAAGATAGAGGTACAGATGGAGGTTGACGAGGTGGAGGTGGAGATAGAAGTGGGAAAAGAAGCAATACAGATAGTTTACATACTAGTCAATTCCCTTTATCTCCTTCTGGCAGCACAGATATCAGTATACCACCATCCAACCCCCCTATTGTTGCAATATCCTTGGAACAAGAAAAACATGAATATGCCTTCAAAGTAAAAAGGTAATAAGTAAGACTCCAAGGAGATAAATCGAAGGTGTATTTGAGTGGTGGAATGTTATCTTCAATATTACTTAAACAATTTCCACGATGACATTGATGTGATAATATGGTTGGTAGGCTTTTGGAAAACATGGTTCTATCTTAGTGTGACAACTGCGAGGGCATATGAAGAGATTCATACAGGTTGCTATTTGTAAGTTATGTACCAGTAGTATGGAAGAAAGGTTCATCGATAAGCAAGTAAAAGAGATGTTACTATGTACGATGAATGATTAGAAATACTCTGGTGATAGTGAGGACTGCCACATGAAAATGGAAACCATCAACTTCCAAGTATACCATAGTAGAACAACCTATATCTATTTCCTTAAACAAGGAGTACATGAGGACGTCTTGAATTAAATGCTAACTGCTGATACACCATCCAAAGAGAACACCACTCCCATTGAATTGATGATACCAGTTGTATATCTTATGAGAATAATTTCGTAGAAAAGAATTGGTCTCTTCAGCACCATGACAACACCAAAGTTTCGACAGGGAATGACTAAAAGACAGATGCGTACCAGGCAAATAATATGAATCAAGAAAAGAAACAAGAAAAGGACAAAGGTTTTGATCACTAGAAACTGCCGAATAATAAGAAAGGTCCAAAGCCTTTTCATTGAGAAAAGGTCAAAGCTCCAAAGGACATTTCTGAACGTCTGATGGAAACTAGAGACATACGCAATAAATACAACCGTTGTAGATCTTCTAATCATGATGGATGGTTCGTCTGGGAGAATTCCATTAATGCTTCATCTAGTAAGAAGGACAAGAAGCCTCAAGATAAGGAGAAAGCTCCAGAACAGGAGACTATCACCTCCAGATTGCAAGTGAGATCAAGCACTTTGGCTGAAAGGATCATATTATCTGCAACTAACACACCCTTGAGAAAATTGTATGAACTAGACTCCAATGGTATGAAAATTAAAAATTGAGAGTTATTGGATTTCTTATGTCTTTTCATTGGTTTAGGACTGGGATCATTCTTTTTAGATATAGGTATCCACAAATTGTCGTATTTTAAGTTTCGTTTTAATGAAACATCATTTTCTAATCATAAAGAAAGGGTACCTGAAAATGAGTTAAGTACTTGAAATATACTGATTATAGAATATCCAAGTGAAAATACATGACAAACAAATCTTGATCAAAAACAAGATCGATGAACATCCTCACCCTCATAGTTATACAGAGAATAACCACAATACGTTACTGTTAGAGTTGGATGGAAAGGTAGTTCGTTATAGTTTCTATAGGATAAAAACTAAAACACAATATATTGGCTGTTGCACCATAATCTAAACTGAAGAAAACCAAATACCTACAACCTGAACCAAAGACTAGTTCAAGATCCACAGTATGTATGTTTGCATCATTGAAAGACAAAAACAATATCGCTGTAAGGGTTCTTCTCGATACAAAGTGTGACATAGCTATGATGTCAAAACAGTTGACTGGGTCTGATGGTAAAGATGTACATCTTCATATAGATAGATATGTGTAGATACGGTTGTAAATAGAATAGGTGATAAAGATGATATCAATTGTACAGTAATGCAAGTAAGATAATCTTTAGCATTGAAAAAAGGACTTTGCGATGTAATTATATATGAAGGGCAGTTATCTGACCTCGGCTGCCAAGTGTACCTGTGTGCCAAATATACTTGCAAGCCAAGTGTACTTCGGAGGTCAAGTGAACTTACAAGGCCAAGTTCAGTTATAAGCCAAGTATACATGACACCAATATTATATCATCCGTCTCTCTATCTGTAAATCTTCTGGACTGCAATATATATATACATAAAGAAAGATATGATTATGTATATACGGCTTCAAATATCTGCATAACTCCCACAACTGACCGAAATCATTATGGCACCCCTCGAGTGGATTCCATACAGAGGGACATCTACCTCCAGTGGTAGATGGTAAACTTCATATCGACACCATTCATACTGAGTCGAATCCAAGAGAAGAAAATATACCAAGCAACCATGTCCATTGTTCAAATCCTCCCAATTCTCTATAACTCCTGAATCTTGCTGATGTTCAATAAATCCTGAATCCTTAATGGCGATGATATTCATTTTCGCTGTCGCTAGTTGGATACTTCGGATCAAATCCATTGACTAGCTCATGAATACTTTCGAGATTTTCTGCCGGTTCTCAGCTTGTTCATATTTAGTTATAACCGGTCCGCCGAACGAGATAGTTGAGCTTGCAGTGATATCGCATGGAATCAAGATTACCGTGGATATTACTTTCGCATGTATCATTGATAACTTTCGATTGAAGTTCTGATTGTGGCTGGCCGATAGCAGGAGGCGGAAATATATCAAGCAGGAAGATGTGGAATACGTTGTGTATACATTATCTTTGGCAAGTCTAATCTGTAAGCATTCTTGTTGATAACTCACTCACCATATATGATTCAATACGCTTGCAATCCAACTTCTTGGATGCCCTTGTCGTTTTCAAATTTGAAGTTGAATATCAGATCATATCTCCAACTTCAAACATCCTATTTGTACTGCCTGTTTATATCGTCTGACTGGGTTGAGCTTCCAACAGGCTTTTTCAGAAAACTCTGTGCATCTCCTTGAGGGTAGTTGTCATTGAGTCCACTTGGGCTTCCGCCTTCAAGCCAGCTTGGAGCAAGTCCTAGGATACCTTGAACTGCATTGTCAGGTGGTAGTTATAGTTGGCTCAAATGGCGGTCATCCTTGTCCAAGTATGTACAGTATTGTTGTAGATACATTCTGCCAATAGTAAGAGCTCTACCCAGTCATGCTGCTGTTCGTTGCAGAAGGTCAGGAGATAATGCTCCATCAACTGATTCTGACGCTCCATCTGGCCGTCCATCTGCAGATGGAATACGGTTGACAGTCGATGATCTATATACATGTGGCTGCAGATTCATTTGCAGAATCGGTTTGTGAATTGGATATCTTGATTGGTGATGATATTGTCAGGGATACCGCATTTGCAGATCACATTCTCAAAGAAGAGCCTCACGTTTTCCATTTTAGAATAGTATCAACCTTGTCCTCTACCATGCTGATACATTCTCTTGATGTGATGTATCCAAGATACTCAACTTGCTTCTGATGTCTTTGGCTCATATCTGGAGCTGTGATCAAGCTGTGTTCATGTAATCTAAGAATTACTTCCCTTGTCAATTGTTCATGTTCTTCTTCGTCCTTGGTATAAATAAGTATATCGTATATATAACCTACCACTCCATGATTGATTAGATCAGTAAGTGTCTCGTTCATCATATCTTGGAATACAACTGGTATCTTTGCCAATCTAAAGGGTATGACTTGATACACATAGTCTTCATATCTAGTATGAAATGCTGTTTTCCCTTCATCACCTTGCTTGATCCGAAGAAGATCATAATCTGCCTTTAGATAAATGTTGGTAAAGAATGTGAAGTGATTGACCCTGTCTCTAAGTTCATTCATTAGTGGGAAAGGATATCGGTTCATAATCATAATATGGTTAATCTCTTAGTAATTTATACATAATCTGAAACCCCTTCATGAGGCTTTGGAACGATGAGTATGGGTGCTCCAGCAGGTGACCTGCTTGGATCAACCTTTTCATAATTGAGCAGTTCATTTAAATAATCTTTGAGAACTGAGAATTCCTTCTCAGAGAGAGAATAGATGGGACTCCACAGGGATTGTTTCCCTTTGTTGAAATCATTTGAATGATCCAATGAACTATATAATAGTTCAGTGTTGGCAGTTTCACCATTGTATACTGTTTGGAAAGATTGACAAGTATTGACAATGAACCGTTGGAGGTTTGTACTATTGACGAACCGGTTCGGTTCAAGTAAAGAGGTTCCTTTCCAATCTATTCGCCTCAAACCCCACCATTTCGGCCCACAATTTCCAAAGAAAATAAGTAAGTGAGTTCTTGTCCGATCGGCTCAATCTTAAGTTCATCGTGTAGCTAACTTCAGCCACTATACGATATATTAAAAAGCAGACAGATCGGATAGGAACTCACTTACCGTTTCTCATTCACAGTTGTGGGATTTGGTTCAAGGTTCAAGTCGAACCCTGCAGTTTGAGTCATACCTCAGATTGTACCCATATCGAATCCTCTTCAGTTCGATTCGCTATGATCCAATCCACTTCATTGACAATACTAGTATTGATACTGCCATGGAATCTGCTCAACGCAATTAATATTAATTTTGTTTACTGCATTATCATGTATAGATGGTATGACTCCAATCCATAGTAGGTCAGAACTAGATTCAAGGATGCTTATTTATTTATTTATTTATTTATTTATTCATCATACAGCATGCAGCTCGCAGGCTATGGCCGGTGAAGTACAAACAAATAACCATGAACAATCATAACAAATAAAACCGAACAAAGGAAAAACGAAAAACTCCTGGCTAGGTAGCACCGCTCCGCAGCCTCCTGTCACCCCTGCTCTAGTTACAAAGAAATATTCAAAAACAATCATAGTGGTCTGTAACACACTTAGTACAATAGTGAAAAATTTGTCAGTTTCGTTCGGCCTGGTCCTGCATATCATGTGGGCTCTTTCCCTGGAGTTTACTCTCCTCCACCCTTCCCCTTTCTCCTTCGCTCGTTCTATCTCACCACACCTTCCCCTTCCAATTCTTCCTCCTGCCCCTCATCATCCTCTCCACAGTCGCTCTGATGTTCCTCCACATCAGTGTTGATAGTTCCCTGACCCATAATCCGATTGTTACCCTGCCCAAGGTATTCATCATCGCGGAATTGGCCCAAGTACCACCTTCGTGTTGCTATGTGTGTATTTTGCAGAAAATGTTTTAAAGGTTGCATTGCTTTGTCGGTATATAGAAGATACTTCCAGAAATATCGGGGGTGAACCACTCCAATTTCTTTCCGCATTCTTTGACTTTCGCGTTGATAAAAGGGGCATCTTAAAACAAGATGTTCTGGTGACTGGGGACCTCCATAGCGATATGGACAGTATGGGGAGTCAACAGAGTTTGTTTGTATTTTGAATAGGTAACTGCGGAAGTAACTATGGCCTGTTCGTAATTGTGTAACAGTTGAGGTAAACTGGTGGTTGCTGCTGGTGAAGATCAGGTCTGGTTTGGTATGGAATGTTCCAACGTAGTTCTTTCCCTTTACTGGGTGTCGCATCTACCACTCACCCCATTCCTGCATTTTAGCTGCTCGCGTTACCCTCTTAAGGTAACATAAGGAGGTATGATAGTAGGTAGGTAGTTTTTCGAGAGTGACCTGTTTTGCCAACTTGTCGGCAAGTTCGTTTTCAGGTACGTCTGTATGGCCAGGAACCCATTGTACTGTGATAGTGGTCTTGAGTGCATGGAGGTTGTTGGAGATATTGGAGAGTGCCAGGGAAGTGGACTGTTCAGGGCTGGATTTAAAAGCATTGAGACGTTGTATGGCGGCTTGATTGTGTGTGAAGATCCACATGTGTCTTTTGGTGAGGTTATTACGTTGACATATCTGGAAGCATGTTTGTGCAGCTTTAATAGTTCCAAGTAATTCAGCATCGTAAACTTCTTATTGATGGCCCATTGGGTAGGTCACTTCCATGACTGCTTCTCCTGTTATTTCCACAATGGTTCCTGCCCCAATGTTTTCCTTCAACATTGATCCATCTGTATAACAAACAATATTGCGGCTATCGTTTTTCAACATTGCATACTGTGTTTTGTGGACTTTGTCTTCCTTTTCTTTTGGGAGGAGACTAATTTGTGTTTTGACACTACTTTCGATCACTGGTGGGCAGGCGGTGGTCGAATAGGGTTCGATATCCGAGCTGTTTGATATCCATGGACTGAGAGTAGATAACGTTTGGAAGAGACGTGTTTCAAATTTGCGATTATTTTGTTGCATGCTGTCCCAAGGAATCCAGGGTCCACATGTGTTACTGGACTCAGGAGATTCGTAGAATAGAGGGAATGTTGATGGGCAACGTTGTCGGATTGGGTGCATTTCAGGAAATGTGAGTATTCGAATTGCATATTTTCTTCGCATGTGATTAAGTCATACAGCTACCGGGGGGAGGGCAGATTCGTTGTGTAAGGCTATTGTTGGTGATGTATGGAAGTCTCCAAGTATACATCGAAGAGCTGTGTTCTGAACTGTTTCAAACTTCTGTTGATACGTTGCTTGCCCTTTCCACCATACTTCGGCTCGAAAGTCGCAAACAGGAATAACACATGCATTGTATAGTTGGCAGATTGCGCTAGGAGTTAATTCTGATTCTGTATTGGCTAGTGATTTGAGGGCTCCAAGGGCTCTTTTGCCACTTGCAGCCTTCAGTATAACATGGTGTTTGAAGTTGATTTTCCTGTCAAACCAAATACCAATCCACCTTACCACGTCCGGGCTGATGCCCTTAAAGCCAGGAGAAATGGTTGTGCCATTGGGTAGGGTAATCCTTTCATTGTCTGTGGTATCGCCGTTTCGTTTATTGTGGAAATTCATCATCTCAGACTTTGAGTTGTCAAATCGTACAGCATTGTTTGCAGCCCATTTGAAAGCTATTCGTGCAGCTACTTCCAGGCAGCATACATTATAGGCTTTGGATTTACTTCGAACTACAATGGCTACATCGTCAATGTAGCTTGGAGTCCAGAAGCAGGGGTAGTGGATTGTGAGTTCGTAGAAGAGAGGACTGAGATGCAGAAGAAAAAGAATTGGTGATGCGGGTGATCCTTGAGGGATCCCTGTTCGGGCAGGACTGAGGTCTTCCTTTCTTCCATCAAATACCAGTGCTGTTGTACGGTTGGATAAGAAGTGTTCTACCCACAATTGAATTGGTATTGGATAGCCCATTTGTCATAGGGTTTGGAGGAGGGGATCTTTGGATATATTGTCAAATGCACCGCTTATATCCATAAATTGGGCAGTGGTTATTTCTTTTGCGTACTTTCCTTGTTCAATTTCATGTGTAAGTGCCATGTCAGCATCAATAGCAGAACGTTGTCTTCATCCCCCTATTTGTTCTTTGTGTAGTAGGTTGTATTTTTCAGCCATATATGCAAGTCGGTTTGCCATCAACTTTTCAAGGATCTTCCCAAGGCAATTGAGAAGATCAACAGGTTGGTAGGCCTTAGGTATTGAATAATCAGGTTTTTCTGGTTTGGAAATAATCACAGTACTTGCTTGTCGCCAGCATGTGGGGTGGTATCCTGTGGTCCCGAGTAATGCCAACAGCCTGTTGAATTGTTCGGTGGCTGTGGAGTAGGCATATCGGAGACAGTGAAAGGGAAGTCCATCATGTCTGGGGGCTTTACGTGGTACAGAGGTAAAAATAGATTCTTTAATTTCAGTGGGGGTAAATGTAACCCATGGCAGTGTTTGTCGATTGGTGATATCAGTCAGAGGGGGTGCGACTGATGGGGGAGGGAACATTGTAGATCGGAAAAGAGCTGCCTTTGCTTCAAAAGTACCTGCTGTTGTGTTGGAGAATGACAGGGGTGGTATTCTCTGGGTTTTCCTTGGTTTGGTGTAACGGAGGGCAGCAAATATTTCAGTACCTTATACATTTGCTAAAAAGTCCATCCACATTGATGTTTTGGAGGTGCGGATATCCCGGAAGTATTGGTTGCGAACAGCTTTGAACTTGATATGATCGCTGTTAAGGTGAGTTTTCCTCCATTGCTTCTGAGCTCGGTTCATATTTGTTCGGAAGATTCTAAGTTCGAGTGTCCACCAGTATTTTGAATTCGTCTTAAGTTGGAGGACAGGGGTAGATATCTTTACTGCATCAAGAATCATGTCTCGTAGCAGTTCGGCAGATTTATCAAGGTTTGATTCGGTTGGCTGTTCGTGTAGGCATTGCCAGACCATTCATGAGGCATGGGAAAGTGTATTGACAGTTTTGGAAAATATATCCCAATCTGTTTTATTCCAGTTGTATCGTATCGTATTGGAGTCGGTGGTAACTAGTTCAGATTCTGCCACAATGTCGAATCGAATTGTTGTATGGTCTGAGCCAGTAGAAGCATTGTCATCCACTGCCCAGTTTATAACTGAGTCATGAATAGCCTGTGATGTAAAGGCAAGGTCGATAATAGAGGTTCCCTTACCAGTTTGGTAGTAATATGTTGGGGTGTCTGGTTCATTGAGGAGGGAAAAGTTATTCGTTTCCAGGATCTGAACAATTTCGTCTGCGTGTTTGGATGTTTTTATTTATGATTTCCACCATGAATGATGAGTATTCATATCACCGGCAACAATACATCGTTTTGGCAATGGGATATTGGTGAAGCTTTTTGGGATGGTATAGAGGTTGGATGATCCTTCATGTTCATTATAAATATTGAAGACTGTGAT
>MU122253.1:57973-164888 GCA_014904905.1 Wilcoxina mikolae CBS 423.85
GGCTGCATGCTGTATGATGAATAAATAAATAAATAAATAAACTCATGGTAGTTATTGCGGATTCCCTTGATTATGCATTAACTTATGCCAAAGAAAAACTGCTGGCCCTCATCGGTATGGAATTTACATGGGAAGGGTCAGGGGAGCACCTCGTGTTCCTTGATATGGAGATCTTCGTGAATACAAAAAACAAATAGACTTGATTTTCATGCATATTGCATGCCCCTTAACATTTCGAACAAATCTCCTGGTTGTCTGCACACCTTCTCTAGATGAAGAGAGGAGCCTTTGTCGGCAAATTGTCTAGATTAGCTATGCTCTCCTCTCAGTTCAGGACATATATAGCTGCCCTTCATGATTTGAAAAGAATCTACAAGGCATGTGACTATCCAGACAATGTAATTAGTTTATGGCAAAACAAGTATGCAGAAAAGCATTGGAAGACCAAGAATGATAGGAAAGAAAAGTCGGAGTAGAGCGATTCAATGCTTATACATAACACCACACTAAACCCTGTATGGGAGACAGTCAATAAGCAGTCAGTCTTTGACGTTATGTTGAACACATGGAATTCTATGGGGGATGCAGTCCCCGAAGTGCTAGATGAGCCTAAGTCCATCATCGTTTCTCGGAAACGAACTGAAAATCTCGGTGACCTATGCGCTAGATTCAACAAAAATCTCATCAACATGAAGAGTACACGTGATCAAGGAAACTTCCCACCTGAAGACGAGTATGACAATGCTTTGGAAGATTTATTATCTTACTATCGCCAAAGTACCTTTTGTTAGACACAACAATTAAGCATCAGGTTCCAACAATATCTTCAGTAAGTAATGTTACCATCTGCTTATTAGATAAATCATAACAATAGCATCTCACACAAATACAAATGGGCAGCTTCTTCCCCTTCGCTACGGCTCACCCTCCCTTCAGGGGGGCCTACAAGATCTTCGCTGCGGCTCAGTCACTGCGATATGTTTGACATAGTACAATATTTGGTGTGGTAGCACTGAATATACAGGGTTTCCCTGTATATGCAGGGGTACAAGGAACGCCTATCATGGCAGAGGTCTTAAGCCCCCATGCTAATACAGGTCAGACTGCATGCATCATACTTGGAGAATTCTGATCTCGATAGTTTTTAGTGCTTACCATACTTCAGCGCTTAGAAATTACTAGTGCATACGCGTAATTGCAGTACGTACCTTTCCTAACTCCTTGCAAAAAGGGACAGTCAATTGTAGTGAAACCTGGCGGGATGAACCCATCATTTCTTATGAAAACATATACCAACTATAGTCACTATAGTTATTTTAATAAAAATAGATATTTTAGTATCTTCAGTCCTACCTGGAGATAGTCGGCGAATTTACCATGGAATAAACATTAACTCCATCCGACTAACCAGTATATAGGGTACCAGAATTCGTCCACGGCAGAGTTGAGTGCACAGCAACGAAACACCTGATCGACATTCAGAGCCGATCAACAGTCTGGTTTCATCGAATTCAACTCTTCCCAAATTATTATGTTTTTTATCAATCCCCCTCGCTTCATTCGGGGTCGTTAAGGTCTTCTTCCATTGGCTCAATTTATGATCCATCTTGTAGCTAATGATATGCGGTACAGGATGAACAAAACCTCAAGCCAATCGAACAAGAACTGGCATTCGTATCTTTGTTCGCAGTTGTTTGATTCGGTTCGAATTCTCAGTTGAACCTCGAATCTTCGCATAATCTCAGATCGAATCCAGATCGACCACCAACTCATTTTGATCTGCCATGAACCTATCCGCTTCGTTTCCAATACTAGGTACAAATCATATAACAATATTTCAGGTTTGTATTCACTGGTTAGTTCTGACTGTGAATTGCTGCTAGAACTTATTCTTTCAAAAACAGACTGTTCATACTCTCTGTATAGATTTATTGTATCCAACTGCTCCTCTAGTAATCTATGATATCACTGTTTTAAGTATCAGGTTTTAATCTCCAATTGCAAGCTGAGAGCCCTATCACAAATAACTGAACAAGTTAGTCATTTGATGAAGATGTCATCCACATTAAAATATGTCTCATACCGAATATATGATATATTCTCATTGGTTACTCTGCTGCTGTTCAGTTGTACCACTGTGTAATGTTTCTTCAGAAATTCTGACAATACAGGTTTTCAATGATATCGTTGAACAACTCATCAGAGTGAACGTCAAGTTGGATCTCTCCAATCAATACTGATCGGATCGTGGAACATCTCTGATTATCTCAGATTCAGACATATCACAATGATAGTCAGTGGCCCACTGATTTCATGCCAGATACAGTTCAAAATCACAATACATCGTAATAGAAAGCAATCTCCAGTGTTACTCTGATCAGAAGTGTAGTCCAAAATTGTTGATACTTCTCATACATGAAACTTAAAGATATCTGCCTGAACTATCTTAATGAGATGATACTCAAAGGTATTATATCAATTTTTCTCAGATAGCTGCTCATATACTAGCTGTGTTATCGTCTGGCAGTTTTAGAACGCTTTCCCATTGATGTGTTAGCTAGACTGTCTCCCTAGTTATTCAGTTTAGTAGTTGTGGTCAATGACATATCGCATGACTGATCTTTTGATTCTGACAATGGTGATGGGTTTCAGACATAATTGTTGGTTCATCTTGCTAGACATTGGGGTCGAATCAATCGAAAAAGTGTTTAATGATCAGATGAGTACCTGAACTGACAGGTGGATTATTGCATCTGGATATTCTGATTACTTAGTTGTACCATAGTAAATGGGAATTAGTACTTTAGAATCATCAGTTCCTGATATTCATCACTAGCTCCTGAACTACTAATATTTGCTAAGAGGAAATTCTCTAATAGGTAATTCTAACTAGTTGAACTGGAAATGCCTTATTGGATAAGTTATATATTGCTGAATTCCATACACCTCTGAAATATTCTCCAATAACCCCTATAATTCTTGACTGATTTGTCAGCTACTGCAGACAATACTAGATTATTACTTTTTTGCCTGCTTAATTAGTTGTATCAATATCTCAGTATCGTCCATTCATTTCTTTTTCTTTCCATAATACCTCCACTTCTAGTTATATTTCCTGATGCGATATATCTCTGAGTCTAAACAATATACTTTTCAGAGTTACAGACTCCTCTCAGTTTACAGTATGTCTGACTATTGATATCTATTTTCCAGTAGACACCAGAAATTTGATAGCTATGAATATAGTCACCGAGAATTGACTCGATACTGCAAAAAGATATGATAAGAAAATATCACCATAAGTTATCAGGTAAGTAGATAGTGATAGAGTATTTGGTAAATCAATCAGAGATATTATGACATTAGTAATTTCAATTGCATTACTGATGAAACAATAGTTGACATCAAAAGTGAAGAAAATGGCAGAAGAGTTATCATCATCAAAATATGCAATGTTCCATAATACGAGGGTATTCGCAAATATCGACTTGATTTGAGATCCATGACTATATTGATGATTACTGATACAATATAATCAGCAGATGACATGCTGTGAAGTATTAATAGATATCTTATCGATATTTATCCAATACTATTTGTTCAGTCAGAGAATGATATGAAAGTGTTCTAACCTCATATTAGGATTATTTCGAGTATTCATAATGTAAAGTTTGAAGGAGTGTAGAGGCTGATATAGTGAAGATGATATAGATAGATCTATCATGAAGTATATTCTTCTTCACCGTGATCAATAAAGATATAATGAACATCAGTAGAGTTATTCGTTTGCTGGATTACAGATATATCATGGGTGTTTTTCAGGATAGCAGTTTTCTGTATTTGCATATCTTTGCACATATGTAGTGTCATTATAAGACTCATTGGAGTTCTTGGGGTTGTTAACAATATTAGCCCATAGCAGTAAATTTGCCTTGTGATATTGATTTATCTGTATCAAGATTTTAATGAAATATTATCTGAAAAAACAAATAATGTACTCTTCCAGTTGATATATCAAGTTTTCATCATTGTCTGATATTTATATATCTCTTGAAACTGCACAATAGATGGTGAATTAATTAGATTTATGACATAAAAACCATATATATAGTCAATTACCGTTATTGCTAACCCCTTGTATTGTATAAATTCGAATTAATGATGCAATATGTTGAGGGATGAAATATGTGGCAAATCTATCTGTAAGGACGTACGTCCTTGTACGGCCTCGTATGGATTGATACGTGTAGATACGGTTGCAAATGAGAATAATCAAAATACATATCAATTGTAGGTAGGATAATCGCTAGCATGCCAAAAGCACTTCGTGAGGTGATTATATATGAAGGGCAGTTACCTGGCCTCGGCAGCCAAGTGTACTTACGAGGGCCAAGTATGCGTGGGAGCCAAGTGCACTTGAGGGCCAATTTCGCTTGAGAGCCAAGTGCACCTGGTACCACCATTACATCATCCCCCTCTTTATCAGCAGACCCCCTGGGCTGCAACATATATATACATAAAGAAAGACAAGATAAGGTGCATACGCCTTCGTATGACTGCATAAGTCCCGTGACCGATCGGTGCCATCACGGTGGCCTCACGGCGGATTTGGTGTACAGGGAAATCCACCTCCAGTGGTAGGTGGTAAACCCATGCCGACGCCATTTATACCAGGCCGAATTCGTCAGAAGAGAGGAAGAAAGAAGGAAACCTGAGAAAACGTGTCATTTGCCCCAAATCCACCCGATCCTCCATAGTATTAGCTCGGTAGTTATCGAATCGATAAATAGTATTGGCTGACTTGCAAGTGTCATTCGGCATTGATATATCGTAATTGACATCTCAACTTCCGACTAATCGATCGATCGTATATAATTTCTTTTATTGAATGCATTCGTGAACGTCATCTGAGAGTTAGGCCATCGCGGCCGCTATCGTATCTCTGCAGCAGTCAACTAGCATAATTGCATGATGTACTTATCTTGGTCATAGCTGCTGCTCTTGAGAGCCCTCGGATTCGTATGATTTCTCTAATTCCATGTCTCTGTGCTTTCGTATATCCAAGCACATGGCAGACCTCATCAGTGATAGCCTCTGCTCTCAACATTGATCATATGCATCTTACCGATTGTCTCCAAGTTGACTTGAATATCTGTTAGCTGGATTCGACTTTCCGTTGTCGTGTGATTCAGATTGGTTGACTTGTGTCGACCTCGTTCGGCCCTCGATTGCAGTCATCATATGCTGACATGCATTCGAACATGCTCGTTCGAGTTGCGGTATCTAACTCGTAAATGTGCCAAAAGATCGTACTCACAAAGTAACCAAGTATGCTGCAGGTGCTTCAAGGCAGCCATTCTCCATGCCATCGATTTCCGAATCCACGAAAGTAGTGAGTTGCACACCCTATGCCCTTCCGAGCCTAGGTGTAGGGCGCGCACCCTAAAGTCTTAGCCTGATACGGTTAATCACCACTATCTGCAGCAACGTCAATCGATTACCGTTGTGGCTTCGTTTGGTGCCTTCGGAGATAATGGCCAATTGCAGAGCATATTCCTTCGTTGATATATCTAATTCGTAAGCATTCCGTACAAGGTCGTAGTTACCATGTGATTCGGAGTGATTGCGCTCTTGGAAACTCCCGGAAGACCGCATCGCAGCTTCGTACGTCTAACCTGGAACTTCTGCCCCCGTCCTCTTAATCCAATGTAGGTGCACGTCAATTATGCCGCACATTCCGATGAGGTGCAATCCCAATAAGGTATACATTCCGATAAGGTGTACATTGCATGCTGCTTAATGATCCATATCTCCGACCTTGAGCATTTCTTTGCCGCCGGTGTATTTCGTCTGACAGGTTTGGGCCTCCATCAAGTTTCCTCGGAGATTTCGGTGCATCTCCTTCAGGCCGACTGCCATGGTCTCATAGATTTCTCTGCTCGGTATTGACATCTCGATAGACAGCTTTGTAGACTCGATCATTCTATATGCCATTTGATTGAGCTCCATTTCATATAATATCTCTGATCCGGTAGCCATCTCGACTGTATATCGGTAGTCCCATCGGTAGGCTTCGCTTTCTTGATAATTCCTCGGCGTCATAATCGTTGACTTCTCTGGTATACATCACTGTGACGGTGCTTGATGCCAGCACTTCCGGTCTAGTAATCATTTGCAGTAGGTGTCATTTCTGAATTCCCGGTACGGTTATCCCCCTCTTTGTGATCAAAGCTCCATCAACGGCTGTCCAATTCCGATGCTGATCCTCGTATCAATTTTCGTGTCGATCCTAATACCTCCAATTGCCATCGTGGTTCAATAAGTAAATGTCTGTGAACTGTATCTGGGATCTTGATTCCGATCATTTCGTCAGTACATCCTAAATTTTCAGATTTGTGTATCTGCACTCAATTGCTAGTCTCGTAGCTTGTCATCTCAAATAAGACTTTCTTAAGAAAAGGGGAAAGTTCCAAATGGAACCTCGCCTTGCCATATAAGTAAATAGGCTTATCGTCATCCATTTCCGGCCATGACCATCCGTCTACACTTATTCGTTTCCGGAATGTGCAAATCTGCACTCGTACTGTCCTCCTTTCGTAGCTTCTCCTGTAGCTCTGTAAGCTCCATAAGGTCATCTTTACTCACCTCTGTGCACTTCAGATCAGCTTTTGCACGACTGTCTTCTTCACATCCAGCCCGAGGAAGATAGTTCATGATATCGCACTTCTGTAATCCAACCGGTGACATAACGTCCATCATAAGAAAACACCCACTCATTGATCCGTCCATATGCCATGGGATCTTAAGTCCACATCCAGGATCCGGCTCTTAAGCACACATCTTATTTCTCGCTATTTCGGGAATCCATATGGCAGCACTTCTGCCTACAAATCGTTGCAGAGCATTAGGCTTGTATGATCATAACCACCAAAACAATTCCTCATTGCGCTGTGGTAACTGTTGCAGTCTCCAGCCCGTTTTTTTGTGGATAAATCGTCATTTGACATGGTATCATCGTTTCATCGACCATCATTTCGATGGTCTTTTCATGGATTCGGAGGGGATTCCTTGCGGTAAAGTATTCGGTAAGCTGTATGTGGCTCGTATAGCGTCCGTGGCATAAGTGGTATGTTTAGCGTTTCGAGTTCCTTTTCGTCATTTCCCCGGATAGATATCGTCTCTAACTGTAAAGGCGTACGTCCATGTATGGCCTCTTATAAGTGTAGATACGGTTGCAAATGTGAATTCGAGAATGAGATAGATTCAATAGGTAAGGTTATCGATGGTGTGCAAGGGCACTCGCACGAGCTGACTATATACAGGGTGGATGGACGGTTACCCTGCCATAGGTCGGCCGCCATTACATCATCCCCCTCTTTATCTACAGACCTCCTGGGCTGCATACCCATACATGAAGAGAAGAAGAAACAAATCGAAGTTTGTACGCCCTCGTACGCCCTCGTAAATCTTGCAACCGATCGGTGTCATCATGGCGGCCTCACGGCGGATCCAGTGTACGGGGAAATCCACCTCCAGTGGTAGGTGGTAACATCCGTTCCGACGCCATTTATACCGGGCCGAGATCCATAAGAAACGAAGAGAAGAGAAGAGAAGGAAACGTCCAATTGATCCCTATATCCTCCAAGTCCATCGTTCCATATCCAAGCCCTCGGTATACAGTAGCTTTCGTTGTGCAGGCTCAGTGGTGTGAATCAGCGTCGTGTCGGAAGTCATTGACCGATTATCTAACTCGTGAGCATCCAAGAGAAGATCGAACTTACAATATAATCAAGTGCGCTTAGCATGTACAAAGCTTGTGCCCTCGGAAGTCTTTCTCTGTAAGTACACTTCCGTACTTGTGTAATCGTTCTCCGTAAGTGCACTTCCGTGCTTGTATAATCGTTCTGCATAGGTGCACTTCGAAGCTTCCGCTCAGTTCGGAGGAAGGCAATGGTCAAGTGCACTTGAGAGCTTTCGCTCAGATCATAGGAAGATAATCGTCAAGTGTGCTTCAGAGCTTCCGCTCAGATCGTAAGAACGTAATCGTCAAGTACGCTTCAGATCTTCTGCTCAGATCGTAGGAAGGTGATCGTCAAGTGCGCTTCGTATTCCGATTCAGATGCACTTCGATAAGTTACATGCACTTCCGTACAAACGATGATCGTGATCGCATCCACTTGAAATTCAGATCGTAGGTACGGTCATTACACCAACCGTCGTCGACTACTCTTCGCTTCATTCTTCGACTTTCGGTTGCCCTCCATCTTTTGCCCTTCGACCTTGCCCTAACACTGAACCAAGAGAGTAGCCTTTCTACTTTCTCTTGCAGACATCATCTCGCTGCCATCAAGACATGAGGTTGCGATGAATGCTGGTTCGTCCCAGATGCCAAGCCACCTTTGCAACTTGGACGTGATGAGCCGCCGCCACCGATAATTTTTCCACCGGATATAATCTCGTTTTTGGATCTTATTTCATCTTTGGGTCTGATTTCGTCTTCGGCTTCCTTCAAATCTTTTCAACTTCATGTTGAGCTCGATGCGACGCATCAAGAAAAAGGGATAATGAGATCCGTAGGACATCTCGAGGTAATCTCTCGTCAATTCGTAGGATTTCTCGATGGTAGATCGCGTGTATTCGTGTGACTTCTCAATGATAGGTTGCGAGTA
The DNA here is from genome assembly GCA_014904905.1 of Wilcoxina mikolae CBS 423.85. Lineage (NCBI taxonomy): Eukaryota > Fungi > Ascomycota > Pezizomycetes > Pezizales > Pyronemataceae > Wilcoxina > Wilcoxina mikolae. Next base: position 66,643 of record MU122253.1, read on the forward strand.
GTAACACATCGAAAAGGGGTAATTCACGAAATTCCGTAAGTGAAACGTATCCAATTACTCAAGATCGATAACAGTGTAAAGATGTACATCCATGTACGGCCTTGAATAAGTATAAATACGGTTGCAAACGTGGATTCGAGAATGAGGTAGATTCAATAGGTAAGGTTGTCGATAGTGTGCAAGGGCACTCGCACAGGCTGACTATATACAGGACGGATGGACGGTTACCCGGCCATAGGTCGTCCGCCATTATACTAACGTCCGTACGAGTTTGTATGACTCCGTAACTGCTCCATTCGTATCACGATAGTGTGTTAGCTAAGATATGAATTGAAATGATGGAGCGGTAGATGTTGCAGAAATCAGGAGCCACGGATCTAATGGCCATCCACGATGGAACCAAGGCACCGCAGCCAGTGAACTCCCTTCTTGACTCGGCGAGCCGTTAGCAGTCATTCAAGCCCCACATTGTTGGTAACTCTTCTGCCGCAACTACTGCTGCTGCTCTCTGCTCACCCATCCAGCACCTGCGGCCTATCTCACTGACCATCAGTGATGCCTTCCATGGTCGCTCCCAGCAGCCCTGTACGAACTCCCACTCTTAGAAAGAACATCCATCGATGACCTCTCCTCTGGCCAATAGATGGTCAATGGCAGTAGCTCTAAGTATTTGAATATCCGGAGTACAGCCACCTTCAGAACACGTCTCCTCCCTAGCCGTAGATCCTGGTGCATTTCCGATACATTCTGGTTGGTCTGCCCGGTCCACTGCTACCACTTCCGCTCACCCTGGAGTTCGCAGAGCCAAAAGTCGAATGCTTTGCAAGTCGACGCTAGGATTCCTGGACTTGTATCAAGGCAACCCAAACTCAATCTCCAGGTGACAGTACATCCACCGCAGCTACCATCATGTGTACGAATAAGCTCACTCAGCGAATCATGTACTTGTCACACTCAATTGGGACTGTCTGACAACCAAATAATGTCCATTCCCACTTGGGGATACGACAAGTATCTATTGAACCTCAAACTGTATATTCATATGGGATCCACTGGTCTCCGAAGAGTGTCCAGACAGTCCATCCTTCGGTAGCTCCACGTGGAACCTCAGATTCTCGGCTACAAATTCAAACCAAATCATCTCCATCATATTCCTAGGACTCCGCTTCGTTCACCATCGTATGGGCACATCCGGTGCTAAAATACCATACTCAGTCGTTTGGCAATAAGGTGTTATTGACCTGTACGATGAAATTGAAGAGTTGACACTGATGGCTTCCTCTCCTCACAATGATCCAATTCGGTCGTCCAATTAGGTACCAATGGTGATCATTGGGAATCTCGAATCGTACCTGTTTGCCACTTTAGAATATTCGGGATTTGATATACTTCCCATTCGGGAATGCAGTACGATCTCGATCGCTGCTCCATTATCTTGTACAGTTCTATCGGTACACGAATGATGTCCATCATTATAATTGGCTTGTTGACTCGTTCAGAATCATAACCGTAGAGCCGTGGCCTCCGTCTGCCTCCGTGGCTCGTTCGAATCGTATGTAATTGTGTAATCTCGTAAGGCCATTTACAGCCTCGCATGACTTCCGTACCCGTAACTGAAAACTCCTAATAGTACCCATAACATAGTCATTGACTTCGACATGGCTCCTGCCATCACAGCTCATCGTAACGTAGATAACTCAATTGAGTCTTGTAAAAGGTAATCGCAATCGTAATTGCCATCGGCAGTATCGATCGATTGCTCGGCAATCGCGCCCTTCGATCTTCCGTAAAAGAGGTCATTCTCGTAGCATTCGGCCTTTTCGGGTCTGTAGGTCTCGACCATGTGTAAATCCGCTGGTAATCTGTAAGCGTACTTCGCTCGACGAATTGACACGTGCAGGGGTATCGTTGATTACAGCTTCGATAGCACTTCATGCTCGATTGACTGCTGTGGATATTATCTGATTCGTCTCGCTCGTTGAACGAAGTTCGAAGGAATCTCTGGAGTACGGCCGATGACGCGTCTTTCGGGGTCACTTAGGTTCCGGAATCATTCCTGTAATCGTCAATTGACTTAAGTAGGTGGTAACTTATCCAATCTCGTCGCTCTCTCAGTTGGTAGCCTATTTGTGGAATGGTGATCGACCTCGACTGACTTGGTCGCTGACACATCTCTGGTCAATTGGCCTCCGGAATCAACTCGGAATCATATCTGCTATCGTCAACTTCAATTGGATATACTTATCAAGACTCTTTGCTTATGCAATCGGTAGGTCTCAAATCCATTTGATTTCTCGTTCAGATGAGTCGCAACGCGTCGATCGAAAAAGGGTAATTCATGTTTTCAGGAGTACCTATCATGGCAGGTGATACGTCTCTCAGATCTGATTAACATCTAAATCATCTCGAAATCATCCCTACTACCGTCAATCAACTCAATTGGATGATTACTTATCTTGTATCGACAATCTAGCGATAGTTCTCGGTGTAGGTATGACGTGTCGAAAAAGTAACAAAATCACGAAATCCTGTTAGCGAAACACATCTGGTGACTGAAAAGCGATTATAGTGTATGGGCGTACGTCCTCGTACGGCCTTGTATGGATGGATACGTATAGATACGGTTGCAAACGGGAATAATCAATATAGATATCAATTGTAGGTAAGATAATCGCTAGCGTGCCAAAAGTACTTTGAAAGGTGATTTTATATGAAGGGCGGTTATCCAGCCTTGGCAGCCAAGTGCACTTATGAGGGCCAAGTGTGCTTGAGAGCCAAGTGTACCTGATACTGCCATTACACTATCTGCGCAAAGTGATTTCCTACTAAGATTTGTTTTTGAGAGAGTGAATGAAATCTTTCTGAAGTATATTGCAATATTGTGAGTTATATATAAGCTGTTGATTGTGTAGAGTTTAGTGGTGAGAGATATGACAGTTATGAGTTGGCAATATAGAGTTAGGTTTCAAATGTCACTTCAGAATATAAAAGAGAATGTGGAAAGTAATGGAAACTCCAAATAGTGAAGTTAGAGATAATCGGAAAATGATAGAATCAAGAGGGCAATCTGAAAGATGTATATAAAGTAACTATAACAAATACACAAGATACAGGTCATAATGGAGTAGACAATCTTATCAAATATTTCAATGATTATTGATATGAACAATAGTAGTTCAGTAGGAGCTTTACAAGTTATAAACTACTATCGGTACATACACAGCTTATGAAATTATAGACAACATGAAATATATGACTTGGACAGATATGGACAAAACTTCTGGAAATGTATAAAACTATATCTAGCTATTATCAATTCAGAAGAGAGACACTTAATAGTTTGAATTCATACAACATGATAGTAATATCCATGTCCAATATTATTATAAAGTATAATGCTAGAAACAGTTGAAACCTACAATTAAGAGTAAATAAATTATCTTTGACATCTGAGAGAGTAGGTACCTTATCAGACACCTTATCAGATACTATCCTCGAACTCTTTACTATCATATTTCAAGCTCTCAATTGAAACTATGGCAAACAAAATTAGTAGTATCATATAATTATACCTGTGTTTTGTATCTTCTGGCTAATTAAATACCTAATAAGTCAGTCAAAAATTTCTTCCATATATTGTACACACGATAATAGAGAACTGGATATTTATTCAATACAGGTGACATGGTAATAAGAGGTACAGTAACTACCCACATATCAGATGTATATATGAGAGCTCATAGAATGCTATATACAATTGGACATTTTATTACATACTTTCTGGTATAAGTTTTACAGCTCTTTGGTTGTGATACACCATGTCGACTAAGTCAACTCAATTTTAACTTTCAAATACACACTCATCTCTATCAGTAAAATATTTTCTGTCCAGACGGGATGGCTTCGTCAGAGTGGATGTGCTCCCTCAGAGCTGTCAGAGACATCCAGGTGGCAGCTTACTCTATATTCAGCATCAATACCATGCGTAGCATTGCATATCACCCTTAGATCACAGTTGCATCGTTTCTCCTCGCTCTGTCGATCTCCTATTTTAAACGAACACTCTGGCATTGTAGCCTACTGTGACCATATGTCGGAATGGGTTCATTGGGTATGCGCTTGCATTGAGATTGCAATATGATGAATGACTCTGCGAAAATCTCTCCTCGCATTTCTTCTACCTGCACGCAAAATACAATTCTCTCTGTACTAATTATACACATCATTCCAAGTCGCCAGATCTATATGGCTATTGACAATCAATTGATCATTCCGTCCGTCTCCTTTCTTATTACTAGTAGCTATCTCTGAAATTACATTCGTGCAGGCAACAATGTTTTCCAGGCTAAAAACTTGCAAAGTACTGGGTGCCAGTGCTTTTCTCACTTGTACAAATTTCGAGACGGAATCCAAGTTATCCTAGTTTTCTGGTATTGTGGCAAGCGCCAGGGCTAACCAGTATGCAATAAAAGCTCCGTCTTCATTCAGGAGCACAATTTTAAATAGTCATTGCAGTCGCCCCGGGAGACGACCTTTCAGTACGATATGACACCTCCACCGGTGTTGCTTTACCCACATCCAGTCTTCCTGTCGGTTCCCTCTATACCAGCTCTGGCTTCCTGTGCATCGACATATCTGAGATATGCGTTCGCCTTCTAAATCCTCAACTTAAACCTTAATACTATGGTAAATACAGAGCTCTATTCCGCACAGTTGTCCATCTGATATATACATCCTGGTGTGCCTCTTATACTTCAGAAACTCTCATGTGCCATTGTATATTACCACAGGATATGTTGCATCTTCTGTATTGTCGAGTAATACTCTGAAGTCTTTGATTATAGGGTCAGGATGCTTTCCCTTATGGCAGTTGTGGGGTCCCATGAATTCGGACTTCACATATGACTGGGAGCTCAGGAGGGCAGCCAGATCAGCACCGGTATCGGCATCTTTGCATTGGCAGTTGCCATCCTCTTTCCTTTGCGGCTGCCCTATGGTGCCATCGCTGTGAGTTGAAAATGAATCTATATCCGAAGCGTTAGCATTATGATACAGTCTCATGTAGCGAAAGGAAATCAAGAGGGAACGTACAAAGTTGTGTTAGTTATTGGATGTATTTTGAAACGAGAGGTATTATTTTGTGCAAGTCAGGTGATGTCGAGATAGTTCACGATGCTGGCTATGTGTTTAAAATGGGAAGAAAAGAGAAAGGAGGTATAGGCGGAAAGAAGGGATATACATACTCAAGTTCCTGTGATTTCTTGGTTCAACTTGTGAAATATGATAATTTTGATTCATATCCTGCGTTGTGTTGATTAACGAACACAAAACAACCCAGCCTTCATCTTGCACAGCCACCAGGTACCTTATGAACGAGAAATCTATAGACAAGATTTAGTACTTGCAGTAAGGAAAGTTTATGACACCAGGGGTTGGTTTTGCATTATATACCACTTTTACCAGTCAGATCTCATACATCTCAGAGCAAACTGAGTAGTTCTCAGGTTTTCCCAACTGTGCAACCATCCAATATGGCTACCAATACACCTAGTGGTGGAAAAAGCACACATGACTGATGTCATAGAATAGAGAATATGTCATAATTGGCTTTGCAATACTTGTAACTCTGCCAGAAGGGGAATTCCACCAGTACACTGAAGATATACACAATCGATAGTTCGAAGTATTGTGTCAAGAATGAGTGCAATACTATGATAATCGCGCTGAGAAGGTATAAACACCCTTCAAGTGGTGCAAATAGACCTTCAGATGTTGCTCTAACAGTGAATATCAATGCTAAGTTTAATCTGAGATTAATCTGATGTCAGTTAACCCCATAATTGTATACTTTTCAAGAGATCTCGTCCTCAAGTATCATCACAGGTAATAGTGATTTAGAGTCTAGCACGTCATGTTAAAATACATACTCTGTACGATTTCCAAAACTATACTTGCTACATTTGACTTTTAGTATGATATATTTATTGACAGCAATGTTACATAATATCATGTTTAACTTGAATCAAAACAGCAGTAGGATCTCTATCCATCTGTCTTTGTAATCAATTCAATTAACCTATTGCAACTCACACTAAATACTCAAAGAATAGGATTATTTCAGATGATATTCACAATCCTGACATATTTCCTATTGGTAATATCTCTTCTTCTTTGTAACCTCCACCATCTTGACTGCAATTTGAGGATCCAATTCTAAAGACATACTCATATCTAGATGCTGGTATACGTGAGGTCTATAAATCTATACGCTTCACACAGTATGCAGAAAGATAGTTCAACAATACATATTATCCATACAGAAGTAAGGAGAATTACAGTAACACCAAACCTGTTAAATAGAATGGTCACTCTATCAACATCATCAATAAACTGTTAATGGGCAACTATATTCTCAAATAGAGGCAATACAGTTCTCTATTATGGAATGATTATCTCAGACAGAAAGTCAATAATATTCCTCATGATGATACAGCTGTAATTTCTAGAGGATAGCAATTTGATTAATTGAATAGATAGAGCAACATCTGGATTCCATTGAATGTTAATACTGTAATATTCTAGAGTGCACATAATATGTGTTCTGACAATCAACATATAATACATATAATGTATAGGCATCCATATGATCCTTCACCAAATAAATCTTTCTTTATTATTATACTTTTCAGAATTATCCTAAATTGATACTTCTAGTTGACATACTAGTACTAGTTCAGATTATTTGATATATATATAATAAATACAATATCTATATATTTTCTTTTTTACACATGTCCATATATTATTTCTCTTTCTCTTTATAATCTTCGATCAGTTATTTGCATCTTATATTATCAGTATACTCTGATAACTGCTGATTTACCTGTAATCTGATATACTTGTTTATCCTACTAGATATATTATCTCTGGGATCAGTTAATATTTGATTGAATTATAGAGTGAAGAGAAAATATATATACATTTCATCCTTGACTAGAAATATAGTAACTTTGACCTGATATGACTGTACTGAATGAAACTAATGGATAATATAGTTACCATAAATATTGGTAATATGAAGTAATACAATGAATGAAATAATTCTTATTCAACAGAAGAAACAATAGTAGTAGGTTTATTGTAGATAGATGGGTAATAGAATTAAATAAGCTGTTAACAATATACAATCATTAAAATGAAATTATTTTCTTTTTTTTTGAAAATTTTGTTTTCCTTTGAAACAATATTTCAATATGTTTAGAACATTTTAAATTTTCTTATTTTCTTTTTTGAAATATATTGCAGACAATTTCAAGTGGAACTATAAAAGTTTTGAATACTTTTTGAGACTTCTAGAGTGGAATTTACATTTCACAGAAAACTTATATTGAGTATTGGCTGTGAACGGTTGGATGTTTGTACTATTGGTAATCTGGTTCAGTTCCAACGAAGTGAATCCTTGCCAAGTGATTTGCCTCAAACTCCACCATTTTGGCCTACAATTGCGAAAGAAAACAAGTATACAAGTTCTTGTCCAATCGGTTGAATTCTTAGTTTCTTGTATAGCTAACTTCAAGCGCTTCAAGATCAATCAAAACTTAAGCAGATCAGATAAGAACTTGCTGATGTATTTTCTTTCGCAGATGTGAGATTCAGTTCGAAGTTTAAGTCAAATTGCAGATCAAATCCAGATCGAACCAAGTAGGAGTTCGATCTGAGACAAACCCATCCTCTTAATTGCCAATACCACTTACATCTGTTTATTGTTAGGTGTAATACTGTAAATAACATTACATACTTTCTAGTTTGTATGAATTTGTAATAGAGATTTCAGGTGCACTTGACTCCCAAGCGCACTTGGCCCTCGTAAGTGCACTTGGCTTCCAAGCGCACTTGGCCTCAAAAGTATACTTGGCTACCAAGGCCAGGTAAGTGCCCTTCATATATAATCACCTTGCGAAGTACTTTTGGTATGTTAACGATTATCTTATCTACATACCGTACAATTGATATCTTTATCACTTGTTCCCTTTACCAACCGTATCTATAAGTATCTATCCATATGAGAATGTACATCCTTACAGTACAATCGCTCTTGAGTTATCAGATACATTTCACTCATGGGGTTTCATAATTTGTTTACCTTATCAACGCATCGCGATTCGTATACAATCAGATAATTGGTCGATTTCATACAATTGCAGCCCCAATACCCCCAAAGAAGTCATCTAGAACTCAACTACGCATCGTTGACAGTCGCAACAGCGAGGATTTCTTGCAGGCCGCAACCTCCACATCCGAGAACCAAACATATTGAATCACCAGGTTCAGGTCCGCTCCGACGGCCCTATCAGAGGTTGAAATCAACGATGTGAATGACCAAAACAAAGTTGACGATGAAGATAAAGTTGACAATGAGGATAACGACGACGACGACCATGAGGTCGACGACGAAGATGAAGGTCATGGTGAAGATCGCAACGACAGCATTATCTCCAAGATCACTGCCGAGGATCTTAGTGAAATGTCGGCCCAAAACAAGATGCTCAAGATGATATTCGAACAGCAGGCCGTATGGTTAAAGGCTGAGTGAGAATAATTGGCTTTCGAACGAGAATGATTGGCTTTCGAACGAGAGCAATAGACTACCAAAAGTGTCGAACGCAAAGCCATGACACGTGTGAAACCTGCAATCTTCGCAATGGTCCATCCTGTACGCTACTGCGGTGGAGCCAAGGTATTATACAGGCTTATCAATACGTTACGCTCCAATTTCAACTCACTAAAACACTTATTTCCACGTGGCGTACACGATCAAGTCAAATATGCGGTTTCTCTTCTCGACTGCCAGAGCAACCACTCGGATCTGATGCAGCATCAGATGGCGATGACGGACCCTTCCGATTGGGCCAGCGATCTACGCGCAGACTCCGATCCCGGTTTGGAGGATTTTGACTTCTTCACACAAGAGATGACCAGAATATTTCGAGACAAGGATCGCCATGGGAGAGCGGTGATAAAGGCAATAGACGAATACGTCCAATTACCCAATGAGCTAGTTAGAGTCTATGCAATCTGTGTGAAAGCTGATTGGAGACAGGCCAGATAGACCATACAAAAGAACGAGCAGATGCTCTATGACATGGTCTGGGCAGGACTCTGATACGTACTCAAAAGCAAGGTTGGGCCAATGACCTCCGCGTATGGAAGGTTCGAGACAATCGAGGACCTTTTCGACAAAGTCGCAGCTTCAGAGATCATACACACTGACAAGAGATCTGGAGGCCAGCAGCAACAGCAAAGGCAGCTGGAATTATCCCTCAAAGGTGGGAAGCAAAGATACCGGCTATCTATCTCCGAACCGACGACCGAGAAGTCGACCAACGATAATCTCAAGGGGACTGACAGGCCTGGTGCCAGTAGCACTCGCAGCAAATTGGCCACAGCACCATGGTCCCGAAAGGAGATCCTTGATAGCAGAAGGGTTAACAAGCAGTGTACGTGGTACAGAAGCAAAGACCATAAGCATTTCCAGTGTCCAATTTACAGCGTCAGTCATACTCTCCAATCGAGCTCCAATCATGGTGAAAGTTGCGGAGGTGGCAGCGGCAGTGGTAGCAGATCTCCCCGAGTGAAGCGCCAAAAGTCATTCCACACTTATCAGTCAAAACACTCGCATACCTCTCCTGGTACCTAGCCCGACGGGAGAGGCTGGATGAAGAGGGATTAGAGATAGAGAGATTGGAAATGAGATCATTGTTGGTGACGATAGATGAGATCAAGCCCCATCGAATCGCTCTCAAATCGAGAGTTATTCTTGAACCCCCTCAGGCTCTCTTTTCAAGTCAATACTGGTGTGATACAGAGAAGCCAGATTCATCTCATATTGTTCACGAAGTACTCGTACGAGATCGATACGGCACGATGCAGTGCATTCGTACCCTAATCGACTGCGGCGCAACGAGCATCTTTATGTCCCCAAGGCTGCTCAAGCAACTCGGACTACAACATGAACTGGTATTCACAGCTACGCAGGGTCTTAATGGCCAAGTGATGATGTCTGCAAAGGACAGCTGAAAGACGAGAGATTCGGTCCAATATTTTGAGCACTTGGCTCCGGTTGACGAATCAGAGGTACTGGTCATGTCCATAGCATATGACCTGATTCTAGGTTTGCCTTGGTTCAAGACTACGAACTCTGAGTTCGACTGGACTTCCGGTCGACTTCTGTCTCTGCCGACCCCAAGTGGCGACCCAAGCGCAGCAGTGGCCACCACCCAGGTGACGTCGAAATCTCCACAGGTATCTGACAAGCTTCGGCCACAGGAGGTTGGTGAAGTAATTAAGTCTCCTGAGATAAACCTGGTCGGAGCCACTGCATTTGAAAGTTTGTTAGCTAGCAATGAGGTTCTCGTGATATTCGCCATACCTATTGGTGATTGCACAGGGTTACTTAGAGCTTCCATGGAAGGGATAACAAAAGGTGAGAGGAGCACCTGAAGCTGGGCGAGTGTGCAGGAGCAGCAGCAGTAGTTGCGGCAGAAGAGTTACACATTGACGTTGCTTGTATAACTGCTACTGGCTCGCCGAATGATGAAGGGAGTACTGGACGGTGGGGGTTCCCATCGAGGATAACTCGTTATAACAAGGGGTTCTGGATTCCACAACCTTCGCTTCCATCTCATAATTGAAAATACACAGCTAACAAGTATAGATAGAGCTGCACCTGAAATAGTACCTACTGACGATGACAGCTATATCTCCGCCACATATCAAGAATTCGTGAAGGTCTTTTGCAAGGCCAAGATAGAGATGCTGCCACCGTACCGGTCAATTGACCACGCGATCGATCTGGAACCCCGGCACAAGCTGCCATATGGATGTATCTATAACCTGTCCGAGGTTGAGTTGAGATCTCTAAAGGCCTACATTGAGACAAACCTGGCCAACAGCTTCATCCAGCGGTCATTATTACCGGCAGCAGTACCGATACTCTTTGCAAAGACAAAGGACGGTGGCTTGAGACTCTGTTTAGACTATCGAGCTCTCATGCGGGTACAATCAAGAATCGGTACCCCATTCCACTGATCTCGAAGATGCTTGACCGTATTGGCAGTGCCAGTATATTTACTGAACTCAACCTTCGCAGAGCTTATGACCTCATTCACATGAGGGAAGGTAATGAGTACAAGATGGCTTTCTGAATCCGATACGGCCAGTTCAAGTACAAAGTCATGCCATTTGGCCTGACGAACGCACCGGCCACATTTCAGGCTTATATCGACGATTGCCTACAGTGTTACATCTATGACTTCGCAGTGGACTACCTCCATGACATCTTGATCTACCCCACCAACAAGAAGGAGTATGACGAGCATGTACGGAAAGTACAGCAATGGCTGCAGGAGTTCGGCCTCTATTGCAAAGCAGAGAAGTGCCGATTTGGAGTCTCAGAGGTCGGATTCCTCGGCTTCATCATATCTGCCAAAGGGGTCAGCATGGAAATGGATTGGATCACTACGATCGAGAATTGGCAAACTCCCAAGTCAGTACTGGACGTCCAAGACATTCTCAGCTTCACGAACTTCTATCAGAAGTTCATCCAGAAATATGCCAAGGTAACAGCACCCATATCGAACTTGCCAAAGAAGACTACAGGAAAGCCAAAATGGGAGTGGTCAAGATATGCAGAGCGGGCTTTCTGGAAACTGAAAAAGGACTTCACCGTAGCACAAATTTTGCAGCACTTCGACCCAGCAAATCCGATCATCCTCCAGCCAGATGTGAGTGGCTTTGCCATCGCAGCCATCCTGAACCAGTATGATAACTTCAGAACCCTACGACCAGTCAATTTCTAATCTCTGAAATGCTCTCCGGCTGAGCAGAACTATGACACGTACGATCAGGAACTCCTCACCATCGTTATGACCTTCAACCAATGGCGATACTATCTGGAGGACACCTATCACAAAGTCTTGATGCAGTGTTACCACAAGAACCTTGATAATTTCCAAACCTCCAAAGTGCTCTCATGGCGACAAGCTATGTGGTTGGAAATCCTCTCAGTGTACGACTTCAGTATTGAACACTTGAAAGGTGTGAAATATCTCGACGATGGCCCGACAATGAGATCGGCTACGAGAAGTCTGTTGGACGGCTCGTAGCGATCACTACACCAGTTTTCGAACCCTATGATGACCTCCTACTGGCGATTAAGAAGGCCCAGGCTACTGACCCAATGGCGGTCAACGTCTCGGGTAAGCTAGTCGATAACCCAATGGCCACAGTCGAAGTTGAAGCCAAACCCAAACCCAAACCCAAACCCAAATCCAAATCCAAACTCAAACTCAAAGCCACAGCCAAAGATGAAGCCGAAGCCGAAGCCAATGACATGAACCAGTGGAGCGACATCGTTGAAGCTCTGATCGATAAGGGGAGGATATATGTCCCTGCGGATGGTGCTCTTCGCAGCAAATTAATAAGTCTCTTCTATGACAAATCTGAGTCCGGTCACTTCAAAGCTCTTAAAACTGCTCAGCTAGTCTCTAGAGATTTCTATGGGCCTTCAATAGACATGTATATAAGGAAGTACGTCAGTGGCTGGAAAGTATATCACCAAATCAAGGTCCTGCGGTATGCCCACCACAGAATCAACATATTACTGCCACCACCATCACATCCCTGAGAACGCGTCACCATGGGCTTTGTCACAGACCTGCCAGAATCGACGGGTCCAGATACATGGGAATCCTAGTCATCATTGATCAACTGACAAAGATGGCGATCTATCTAACCTACAGAAAGGATATCGACTCACTAGAGCTGGCCAGGATCTTCTTCGAATACGTGATCTGCAAACCCAGTATCCCTGACAATGTTATCAGTGATCGGGGTATCCAATTCACGAGCTGATTCTGGACGAGAGTCTGAAGTCACATGAGTATGGATCACTGACTGTCGACTGCATTTCATCTGCAGATGGATGGCAAGATGGAGCGGCAGAATCAGATGATGGAACAGTATCTCCGAGTCTTCTGCAACTATGAGCAGGATAACTGGATAGAGTGCCTATCATTGGCCGAATTCGCATACAAGAACTCCATTCATGCTTCGACAAGAATGACTCCCTTTTGGATCAACTACCACTACAATCCGCTACTGCAGTTCAAGACACCCAAGGACATAGCTCAAGTCCGCTTGAAGTCAGAAGCCGAAGCGGATACTGTGGCAGCCAGACTGGAAGAGACGTACCCCACCTATCGAAAACACTTACTGGAAGCTCAAGCCTGGCTCACAAAGTATACAGGGGGCAATGAGATGACATTCGAGGTCTGAGATCAGGTCTCGCTCTCAACTCGGAATATCAAGAATGTAAGGGTGTCAAAGAAGTTCGATTACAAGCGCATGGGACTATACACTGTGAGTAAAGTCATCAACAAGAATACTTACAAATTTGACTTGCCATAGACAATGCGTATTCACAACGTGTTTCACGTCTCCCTGCTTGATAATTACTTGCTACCTACCATCGGCCAACCATCATCGTAATCGCAACCAGTGATTATCAATAATACGGATGAGTAGGAGGTCGATCGGATCCTTGACTCCAATCGATACTACCGGAAGATCCACTCTCTCGTTCAGTGGACCGGTTATAACTACCTACGTACGAGCTGGAAGCCAGCTGAGAACCTCAAGAATGTTCAACAATGAGTCGATGAGTTCCATCTGGAGTATCCAACCAAGCCACAGCCATAATCGATGTCATCGCCGCAGACGGTTCTGAGATAGACATCTAGCATCAATTGGACAGTACAGAGGTGGACTTGGAGGATTCAGGGTCAATTGGACGTTTCCTTTTCTTCTCTTTGTTTCTTATGGATCTTGGCCCCGTATAAATAGTATTGGCATGGATTTTACCATCGAAACTGGAGGTGGAGGTTCTCCGTACTTCAGATCTGCTGAGAGGCCATCTTGATGGCACAGATCAGTTGTGCGACTTATGCAGTCGTACGAAGGTATACGCACCTTATCTTGTCTTTCTTCATATATATATGTGTTGTAGTCCAGAAGGTCTGCTGATAATGAGGGGGATGATGTAATGGCGGTGCCAAGTGTACTTGAGAGCCAAGTGTACTTGGCCCTTGTAAGTGCACTTGGCTTCCAAACATACTTGGCCCTCGTAAGTATATTTGGCTCCCAAGCGCACTTGGCCTCATAAGTGTACTTGGCTGCCGAGGCCGAATAAGCGCCCTTTATATATAAACACCTCGCGAAGTTCTTTTGGCACGCTGGCGATTATCTTACCTACATACTGTACAATTTATATCTTTATCACTTATTTCCGTTTGCAACCGTATCTATTAGTATCTATCCATACGAGGACATACATCCTTACAGAATCTATATATATAATACCATAATATACATAAAGATGAAGTTTCAATAAGTCTTATTAGATGGTATATTGAAGTTTAATCTTATATAGTGATATTTCAAAGTTTTACTTACTTTATAATACAGATTATTTTGCTTCTTCTCAAACAAAAACCTTCATTCCTCAATGTCCTTTCCATCAAAAGTAATGACAAACTGATCACAGTACTTAAATGTTATAGGTGAACTTATTTTTAAAAAAAAAATAAAAATTAAGAATACTCAGAATTGTACAATCCTGATATTATCATGAAGAAACTGAATGTTTTACTCAAGAAATTCACAGGGAAAATTTTTTTGATTAGTTCTCAGATAAATTCTTATTGGCTACTAAATATACCATTCTATTTAGGTCTCAAATATACTATAACTCATTTACATTGATTTCAGATTTAGTTGCAGGCAGAAACAACTCTTGATAATTCATATGTAATTTCCTGAATACTCAAGAAATAATATATGTATCCAGCAGACAAAGAAGACTACTCTTTATAATCCAAATATAAAGTTCTGAGACTACTGATATATACAGTCTCTGTATAATATCAATTCACCAAGGAGAAAAGAAACAACTGTATTCTGTCATACTCTTGATGAAATGAATACAGTATGATTAAAACAAAGAAACAACTGGATTGTATATTCATCTTATTGGTCTTGTTCATCCATACAGCCTTCATGGCCAGGTATTCAGCGTTAGCGGAGCTCCACGTGAGGAACTCTTCGGCATCTTCGGCCAAGACATCACGTAATCATCATTATTGCACTTTTCACCCTCTGAGTGTATACGATATCTACCGTGATTTTCATCGCGCCGACTTTCCGTATCATCCTTCTCACGTGTCACATACGCTGAACTTAAACCGACGCTATGCCAAACTAAAGGTTGAATCTACATTCTTTGTTTCGGCGAGTGTCATTATACTAACTATAGCAACCGCAGTGTTCTATTTACCATCACAATCCTCCAGATAGCTACTTATTTTATTTGCGTAGCTTTATTCGACTGATGGCGAGAAAGGCCCGACAACGAGTAAGCTATGGTACTGAAGTTCCACAATAGAAGGTGACCAACGTTGAGAGCTTAGGATATATTAGCTGACAAGATGTGCTTGACATGTAGTCCTCCCTTTAGCGAATTCCCCAGGTGGCCATAGGTTGGGTGTGAACAGTCTGGCTGTGGACTCGCAGGGCATTTTGTAAGTGTGAGTCTAATTGATGTTGGATCACATTGTTCACGAAGCGCATACAAAGAAACGCTGACAGTTTGGACAATATGCAGATACTCGGCTGGCAGAGACGGCGTGATATGTTCGTGGAATCTTGGTGTCGACCTTTCGAAACAAACGCATATTGAATCAACTGGCCAATCCGTTCCTCCCTCAACAGTCTTTCGCAGTCAGATCCAGGCCCACACGCACTGGGTGAACGACCTTGTACTATGCAATTGCAATGAGTTAATTGTATCCTGTTCATCCGACCTTACCGTAAAGCTTTGGAGACCTCATTCTGCAAGTCAACAGGCACATAGCATTGGTATTCACAGCGATTATGTAAAGTGTCTCGCTACGCCGAGCGTTCACTCACATTGGGTAGCAAGTGGTGGCCTTGATAGAAAGATTAAATTCTGGGATATGAATGGAAGTGGTGAGATACTACAAATAGACGTCGGAGAAGAGGGTAACAATCCAAAGGGATCAATTTACTCGCTGGGTATCGGCGGGGACGGAGGAATTCTTGCCAGTGGCGGACCAGAAAGTGTGGTGCGAGTATGGGATCCAAGATCTGGAAAGCCCATCACTAAGTTCGTTGGCCACACGGATAATGTCCGGTCTATTTTGGTCAATGAACATGGCAATATGGTTCTGACGGCATCATCCGACACAACAATCAAGCTCTGGAGCCTCACAGCGGGACGTTGCATGCATACGCTGAGCATGCACAATGACAGTGTATGGTCATTGCACTCATCCGATCCTGGTCTGGAGATATTCCATTCCAGCGATCGCTCTGGTTTGCTCGCAAAAACAGATCTTCGCAATGTCGCCGAGATTGAAAACGGAATATGTGTTGCTGTTTGTCAAGAGAAGGGGGGCATCAATAAAGTGGTTGCCGCTTGTAACTACATATGGACTGGAACCTCTAGTTCTAATATCAACCGTTGGCTGGATGTAGATACAAATCTCGACCTTATTACAGACATTCGCAGATCGCGATTAGTCTCGTCTGCCTATAACCGTCCTTGGGTGCAGTATACAGCCTCTCCTGGAGCTGGAACATCAGCTTCGCTTGCAACACGATATACAATTCCAATAAATTCAATTCTGCGCTTGTCAACGTCATCATCTTTTCCGTCGAATGTGCGAGACCCTGAGACGACTACTGTGTACTCAGTTGCAAGTACCAGGCAGGCGTTAACACCAGAAACCTTGATGGATGGTGATCCAGGAATCACGGTACCATTGAATGTTTTTCCCGATGAAACTGTCGAAGGTCAGCGTGGGCTATTAAAGCACTTTCTTCTTAACGATCGACGAAGAGTGTTAACGGTCGATACAACCGGTGAGGTTGTCATGTGGGACCTTCTGAAATGTATACCAGTGAAGTCTTTTGGTGAGAGACATCTAGAAGACGTTGCCATGGAGGTCAATACTATGGACAGTATCGCAAATTGGTGCCAGGTAGACATCCGCACTGGCAAACTAGCCTGTGTGCTGGAGGAGAATTACTGTTTTGATGCCGAGATTTATGCAGACGAGGCAGATATTGAGGAAAGGCTTGAGTTCAAGGACGACCAGAGAAGTATGCTTTACTTTACGTTGTCATCTTGAGCATGGCTAACAGCCGAAAGTCAACATGGGTAAATGGGTATTGCGCTATCTTTTTAGCAACCTTATTGACGAAGAGATACGCCGCGACAACGAATACCGTAAGACGCTGGAGAGGCAACGTGAAGATCGGGAGCGGTTGCGGAAGGCGAATGAATTAACACTACCAGTGGATATGGGCGGTAGATCGGTGATCACCCCGACATTCAAGCCGACAATTAGTGGATATTCCCTGTTCCCACACACCCCAGGGTTAGGGATAGGTGTCGCTCCAAATGTCAATGCGCCATTCATTTCAACGCCGTGGGAAGATAGTAACAATAGGTCCACATCATCAATGGATAGACAAAGTGGCGACTACTTCTCTACCGGGAGTGGCGCTTACAACGGACCAGTGAAGAATGGTGCTTCTACTCCGGTCGAAACAAATGAAGAAGCATTAGGAACCCCCAACGCCGAAAAGGAAAAAGAAGAGAAAGATTCGTCGCTTTTTGGTAATCTAAAGTGGCGGTCTTTCGGAGCCAAGAAACTCGGACGTTCAGCCTCGACGGATATAGCCCCGAAGTCGCCGTTGCCAGCCACAGATGAGAAAACTACAGAACAGGTGATGTTTGAAGAGCCCTCGAATAAGCCTGGGCCATGCGAGGAGACTCTCGCAGGCGTAATACGAAGAATACGTATGATCTATGATTCTCAAGATCGCGACGTACCTGGAGAGCCTGTGATCTCCGTCATTTCGCCGAGTCTTCCCCAGGAAACACCCATACTGAAACCGCAGTGTAATACAACTATCATAGTCCAAGAAGACAACCCCGATTCTGGTGGTGTTGCAGATCTGTACAGAGGTACTGTTGGATGTGTTGGAGAGGATGCAGACCTGCTGGAAAAAGTTGCGCCAGCATGGTTGGGAGAACTAATACTCCTAAACCGCATTCCATTTAAAGAGACGATGAAAGTCAGCTTTGTGTTGGTCCCATGGCAGGACGAGTTGCCAGTTCTCCCAAGCGAATCTGGAAGGTACGTTCCTACAATAGAAAGCTTGAATGACATGAATTTGATGATCATCCACAGTGATGGAAAGAACTCTAGACTAAATGCGAATCGCATGCTGCGAGCAAAGAAGATAATAGGTTATGTCGCGGAACACCTACAACCCCCCTTTATGTCTATTTCGTTTAGTCCAGAATTAAATGATGGCGAGGAGACTCCCAAATATGAAGATTGGTTGGAACTTGTGTGTAATAATCAGGTATATTCTGCATATTTACTTCGTTAGATCTTGTCTGATGTTGGTTTGCAGGTTGTTGCGCCAACCATGACGCTGGCAACAATGAGGTCTTACATATGGAAGACGGGTGGCGATGTGGTATTGTACTACCGCAAGAAGAATTATCGAGCGACACCTTCAACTGAGGCAAAGTTAGAAAGTTGAGTTGGGGCAGGGGTAAGGTTTTCGATGGGGTTGGACATGATGCCTAAAGTACATTTGAGAGTGGGATTTTTGATGAATGTGTTCTATCCGTACAATGTTCTAACAACTTTACAACCCATTTTGGAATGTTTTTGAACGGTAATCGCTGTGTACTGACACTTACCAGAATGACCTTCATTTGTTGGCGATGGCATTGGACGCAGCCGCGTATATAAGCTTCGATCATCTTGGCTACTGCTGGCATCCAGTATCTAACATCGAAATGGTTGTATATGGGTCCAATTTTCCAATGGCCCATACCGTCGTGTAGCTCTCGCATGACCTCTTTAAACCTTTCTGTGGGTTCGGTCACCTCTTGATCTGGCAGCACCGTCGACCGACGCCATAACTTCCCATCGCGGAGGCATATACACTTGATTTACCGGCGTACCTTTTTCATAAACATTGGAGGGATTTGGAATTTGCTATCTGTGAGATATTGCTGCAGATACCCTTTTGTAGCCATTGATTGATACACCCTCTTTGAAAGCTGTGGTGGGTCGACGATGTCTCGGCCTGTTGGGTTCTCCGGTGGAGGTCCCGCGTGCTTCGTCTCTACCTCAAAAGGCAAGGGTATGAGGCTATCATCTGTCACGCCAATCTCTCCCAGGGGATCGTTAGTGTAAAACTCCATCAGGGTGATGACACGATGTTGGTTGTGCTGCCCAGGAAAGCCGTGGAAGGGATTTTTGTTTTCAGCTGCCTAGATGTGGTGCAACAGTTTTGCCTCTGCGAATAGGTAGCTGGACTCCGATGTGATAGAGTGCGAATGGCCCAGCCTGTTGGGGAACTTTTTGGACCCAGTATCAAGATGCAAGACTATAAAGAAGTCGTCTGCGGATTCGACTTCCAATGGTGGGGGCAGATTCTCTGAAGCGGTGCCCTGTACTGATGCTACCAACTCGATTCACTTAGGAATAGTAAGGATGACTCGGTTCATTGGGGAATCAGGCCTACTTTTGTCTCGCACCCAGACCTTCTTGTCACGTGATTTGTGAGTTCGCCGGTGTATGGCGTACAGCCGTGTACGGCCTCGTATAAGAGTATAAGAGTAGATACGGTTGCAAACGTGTATAGATGAATATAATAGAGTAGTATGTATGTAAGATTATCGCTGCGGTGCAATTGCACTCGCGCGTGGAGTATAAGTACGCCTGGGGTTACCCGGCCATCGGCTCGGCCAATCAGGTTGCTTACGTCCAGCCAAGACATGGATGCAAGTAAGATGATTGGCCGCTATTACATCATCCCCTTCTCTAGGAGGAGATTCCCTGAGCTGTCATATACATACATAGAGAAGAAAACCACAAGAAGTAAAGATTCAGGCTCGTACAGGCTCGTACAACGTTGTAAATCTCAGAACCAATCGGTACCTCTCATGGGTGACCTTTTGGTATATCCGATATACAGGAAAACTCTACCTCTAGTAGTAGGTAGTAAAAATCTATGCCAATACTATTTAGACCAGATCGAGATCGAATAGGAGAACAGAAGATAAGAGATACCTGTGTCCAATTGAACCCAGTAACCTCCTTCCAATTAAGCTTACGTTTCTAAATGAAAGTCCACAAATCCAAATCCACTGCTGAAGTAGGGATCGTTCCAAGTCCTCCTCCAAGTGTATTCCAAATCTGAACTTCCAAACCCACAGCAGACCTCATAGGTAATAGCTTGCATATTTGGTATTGATTGTATATCTCATAAATCAGATCCAGATTGACTTGTATGTTGGCTTTTGATCGCAGTTCGGCTTCCAATACAATAGTGATTGGTTGACTTGTGTAGACCTTGTTCAGCTCTCGATTGCAGTCATCTTATGTTGACATGTATTCATATATACTGGTTTGAGTTGTGGCATCTAATTCGTATATGTATCTTAAGGTCATACTAACAAAGTAATCGAGTATGGTTCTGCCCCAGATGTATCAAGGTAGTTATTCTTCCATATCCATGTCTTCGGCTTCTGAATTCACGAAAGTCGTGGATTTTCACATGCTAATCTGTACCAAATATAGTTGGAGGGGAAACACTCTAAATCAAGCCCGAAACAATTAATCACTACTATTTGAGACGATGGTCATAGATGATCGTCATGGCTCCCTTTGGTGCTCTAGAAGATTAAGCCCAATTGAAGAACATATTCATTCGTTGATATATCTAATTTGTAAGCATTGCATATAGGGTCATAGTTATCATGTAATTCAGAGTGATTATCCACTTGGAATCTTTCAGAATCCTGCATCCAAGCAGCCTCGTATATCCAATCATATCAGCAAAACCTAATTTGCTTTCTGGGACAGTACTGTACAGTCGATACCGTTTTGAACATTCTAAGTGTCACTGAAATTGACCCTGTGCTGTCACCCTCACCATACATAATTCGTACTCCAAGCATTTCAAATAGTCATCTCCAAGTTGGCAACTCACATAACATCACTCAGGGTCAATTCTTAAGGTTCTCGCTTAAGATTTAGTTCCCACTTATCCTGATCTCATGATAATATCAACTTATGTCATCGTTATCACATATTATAGTACGCAATACCATATTTCATCGTCAGAGCTGCACATTTGGTACTGCTAGATCTAATATTTACTAATATACAAATTTCTTCTACGTACAAAAGTGATCGACTTATACAATATGCACAATGACAATTTCAAGTATCCTATCTACTCTTACAATAAATTGAACGCATCTAAGTCAATAGTATTATTTAAAAACTATCGACTATTATCCGAATCAGTAGAAAATAGAAGTATATGGGCTGCACCCTGAATCATGTGTAAAGGGATGATATACGTCGATCCAATGCCAAAAAGGAGTTTTCGACAATAACTACCGTCCTCCAAAGGTAATGTAGGTGTCTGATCTCACTGCTCAACAATCACCATTCCCAGGAACTCGCGTATTGAGCCTGCAACCATTGTGGTGACAAGGGCCAAAAGTGATTGTTGATTTGACTCCATATCCTCAATGATGAAAAATTATCGTAATCTCGCTGGAATATATCCTCTAGTCGACTTGAACTGTCCCTGCATTCCATCCCAGAGTAAAACTGTATCATTTCGGAGAGGCTTATACTTCCTCCATTGATTGATTTCAGTGCATCGTACAATGTGAGTTGTCTGCTTGTCACCTTGAAATGATGTGACTGGAATGGCTGCGGAATCATAACAACAGTATTTTACGTTTTGTAGATGACGAAATTCTTTGTCGTTATCGACATATCCGGTGTAGTTATCATATCTTTTGAAACACCATGCGATGTGGTTTTGAAGTTCCTGTTTTGGCATTCCACAACACAATAAGAGTTCTGCTAGAGACTTGATTCCTGGCCGGTGATATTTCATCATTCGAATTGCTGTAGACTTGGGAAATAGATTTTGGTTTTCATGATGACATTTTTCGGCGTTGAAATTTAGATCTTTGAATTGGAACACCTTGTTCCGGACGTTCGTGCGCAAAATCTGAAAAGATAGCTCATGGCAGTTTGATTGTTGGTACACATCTTTCAAGTGCATCATCGACCATTCCAGTAGTTCAGAGCTTACATTTGATAATTGTCTTAGCTGATGTATGTGATCTGAAAAGTGGTTCAACAGATGTATCTTGACAGAGTTGAAGTCAGACTCATCACTCAAGTGCGATGCTATTTCTGAATCGATTGGAATTTTGTCCTTGTCTATCCGATGACATTTTGCTGCTGTGCAAAGATGTGACCATGTAGGATAATTCTCACACTCATGTTGCATGTCGATGGCGAGCTGCTTTTGCAGAGATTCGGCAACCTTCTTGGTTGACATTTTGGCTCGAAAACAGCTAATGACGTCTTTGTAATGATGTAATTCACTGAGATAGTCTTCCATATATTTGATTGTCGCATCGTTATGGTTGTAAAACTTATTCACGAGGTGAAAGTAGATGAGGTTTTTCACACAGAGAATGGCAGATTTGAATGAACCTTGCTACTCTGAAGAAGGATCGAAAAGCATCGTCGCGACAATGGGAACAATAACATGGCCTAATGCTTTCATCTCTTTACCACTCCATTGTGTCATTGCGGTGTAGGACTTATTGAATCGTGCAAATCATGGATAATGAGGTATTATTGCCCAAAGATCATTGAATCGGTCAATTCATTTGTGAAACTCCAAAAATGGCACTATTTACTCCATCAAATGCTTCAGAATACCGATATAGATAGTGTGTAAAACATCAGGAACGATCAATGTATGCAAAGAAACGTATTTCATATTGCCAAAGTTGCCTTCCATCATCGCTACGCCTCTTTCCATGAGATAATCACATGCATGGTTTTGGTCTTGATTATCGAATCATGTGGCTTGAATCATGTTTCGGAATTATAGTCAATAATCACGGCATGGTCAGGGAGATTGATTGCCCTCTCCAAATGACGATTTCGGGGCTTCACATACCGGATAACCTTGCTGTTTAATTGCATGGAGGTAAATATTTTCAAAATAATTGGCCGTCCAAGTACAGATGATTGGAAAGCATTGTCGCATTTTTCCATCAGCACAGAGCATGGGTTTTCCTTTTTCCAAAACAGCGTTGAGAGGACGAAAATTAATCTCAAAAATCTGTCTAAGCACTTCCCTATTGTATTCTTGTTGCTTTTTGATGGCGGCTCTTTTTTCACGACCACGGTGATGATGCTTCAGAGCTACTGGAAGCAGGATAAAGTTGATACTGGCAAGGCTTCAGGGCTTTCATCGAACAGTTGAATTAATGTTTCCTAGACTGAGGTAGATCGGCCATTCCATTTTATTGTCAGAATAGTTGGTCAAATGTGTTTGATCAGAGCTGCAAAAGATCGGAACAATAGTGGAGCCAATAGGCTTTTTCACCTATGAAGAACATTCAATTATGACGACGCGTCGACGAAATAAAAACTCATACCTGTTCATTCCACCACCAATCGCATGTGTAAACTTCAGAGTATACTCTCTCCCCCAATTCATTATAATCCTTAATCGGTATATATACCATGTGCTGTTTAAATACAGGGTGTTGGAGTAGACATTCGATGCAGTCAACGGGATCTCGATAATAGAAACGTATCTTTCCATCGTCACGTAGCGCTTCTGAATTGACAGGACCTGTATAACTGACTTTACCAGATATCTATGAGTCAATTCCAAGTGTATAGATCATTTCTTTGATTTTAGTGTACAGAGTATATGCAGATGTGAAGATCATATTTACCCCTTGAAGCTTCATCAGCTCATCGATGGCAACCCTACTCTGTTTGTGCTTGACACACCAGTGTGCCAAACGATATTCTTGCTCACAAGAAAATGGTATCCATTGGTCGATTTCATTGTCCAAAATGCTGAAATCACCATCTATTGCCTTTCCGACTTCACACATGTCCAATGTTATCGATTGTAGTTCATTCGATTCGAAAGTCGGCTGTAGTAGATCCATGTAGCCATTGTAAACGTCCTCACTTGAAGAATCATTGTCGAAAAGTTGAAACGGGTCCTTTGGACATATAGGTAAATATTCTGGAAGTAGGATATCATTATCGGCGGTAATTGTGTATTCTTCATAAGGAATCTGCTCCAGAGGCCCATAATTTACCCTCTCTGAATTGTGATGTCTGAGGTGATTGATGTATGCACAAGTGTAATGGTAAACTATATTGCAATAATTGCAAAGTGTACAATTAATTGAACTTATTTGATGTATATTTTTATCGTCGTAAAGACGTGATATGTAGTAGAGAATATAAGTGCTTTTTATGGACGGAGATATCCGGTAAAACCCCTAACCACATGTTTCTTTTTTCGGCGAAAGGGATACTATCGTACTATGACTTCATCCTTACCAGCTGAGTGCAATCATCAATTGTCTTACAGCTATCGCAACTTGGGAATCAGTAGAAATGCCTTGCATATGATAGATGTCGATTCTGCCTGTCGCGATGATCTCTTCATTACTAAACTCGGCATTCTCACTGTAGGTAACTGTCCCCTGGATACTGCATTTCGTACCTGACCTGAACTTGTGGCAAATGGGTTTCGACTTGACTGAGTAGGTTGTACGTAATCGCGGGGCAGAATCATTGCGGGGTGCATGGCAGGGAGGTGGACATCTAACAATTAGATATTAATCGATGAGACGCCGATTTGAATGTTTCACACATCGAAATTGGCATTAGAACGTGGTAATTGCCTCAATTCGTTGCTGCTACAGACCAGATTTCCGGAAGTCAGCTTTACCTAGTCAGCTCGATTACTATGGCATGAGTGAGAAGAACTATATAATACTCCTATCTCCTGCCCGTGCTCCATTCTGCTTCTCATCACTATTTCCTCCTTATTTCTCCATATTATCATTACTTGAATCTCATTTCAAGTTGATATCGCCGACGTTTTATTCTATCTTTGCAACCCTCGAAACCCATCTCTATTGTTTCGTATAAATTTGGTACCCATTCCCAACGTATATTGTTTTGCCCTGTTTGAATGATGAAGATCGTCATTAGACATACTGATATTGTCTAGATGCCGATTCAACAACTCAAAGTATGTGCCAAGGAAAAGGGTATTGGGGAATCTAATTGGACATTGGAAGAATTGGGGCTCTACGAAGAGAAGGGAACAACAGGCAAGAAGGCCAATCACATCAGAGAGTCGATTCTTAGCATCGCTTTGAGCCTTGGTATTCACGGCAAAAAGGAAGCAAGCATTGCCGAATGGGATGGCATGTTCAAACAATACATCAATTCAATCTCCGATTTAGCTGATCAGAGAGTACGATTTCGTCAATGGGAAGCAGATCCTAGTGCCAATAATGTCGATAGAACGAAATGCAAAATCGCCATTGATGACCTTGAGGAACTGGCCATCAGGAGGAGAAAGGGCAGATCGTCAGTAGAGATTACACCAAAGAGAAAGTGAAATGTCGAATCTGGTACGTTCTGCATTGTTGTGATCACTTTTTCAAAGCTGACAAAATTAGATGGTGATGAGGATATAACGCCAATCAAGCATCGATATCCAGTGACCCCTCCCGATCAGAAAGTGTTCAATTATACCATTGCATACGTCGATCCCATCACGGCACAGAAAAGCGATGGAGCAAACAGCTTCTGATAGCAATGGTCCAATGAGGATGACCTTTTGTTGTTCACAGTACTTACGAGCGTCATCGAGGCTACGATATGGGCCGTTGTAAAGACGGTAAATAAAGCGATGCCTGATCTCTCACGGAGAATCCGCGAATTGTGGGGCGTCGGATGTGAGCTGGGTGATGATGAAGGACCGCAAGTTGGAGATATGACTCCCATATTTAACGACAATACAACACTTGTATGGTTTCGATCGACGTCCAATTGGGAAGTCCGAACACATTATTGTATACAACTGCGAAACAATGAGATTCCGAATACTCCAATGACTGCGCGAAGGTCATTCTTACCACAAGGCGGAATCCTTCCTCAGGACAATAGATGATCGACAACATAGGCGAAGAATCCCACAACGAATTGGCATCTACCAGATCCAGACCTTCCAGCCTTCCATCGTCCCTAGCACATCTCGTGGCCAGGGATAAACGTATCCAGAGGAGGCTTATTCGTCAAAAACAATATTTGACGATTATTCAGAACAGGGTCCGTACCATTTGTAGTGACGACTATCTACCCCCAAATTAGGATGAGGAAAGCATCAATTGGCTGCATGACCATAAGTATTTGGTCAACCCTCCATCTCCAGTTTCGGAAGCCCATCTGAAGCCTAATAAAAAGCGAAAGAAAAACTGGGACAATGGAAATCGTCGTTCGCAATTTGCTTCGGGATTTGACTGGGAATGGGTTTTCGCTTGGATTATAATTTGCTTGGTTTTTGCTTAAGATTTGTTTACTTTTTGTTTGGTTTGATTTTTGCTTCGGTTTATTTTGGAGTAATTGGATAGCAATGAAATAAGTTTTCTTATACGGTATTTGTGTAGTTTGAATCACGATATTCGTTGTTGCCTCAACGTTTTCAATTGTAAGCTTAAATACTCCAAGATATATTAATGTTTGGTGTCCGCGATTTAGTGTCTACGCTACATTCAATTGGATTTCAGATGCTAATTGAGGTTCATATGATGATTGCTATTTCAGGCTACCTTGCCGATGTGCTCAAACACAAATGCACTTTTGAAATCTAATTTTGGTTGTCGAAACGACAAATTCTGTAGTCTATACCATAAATGTTCACTATGTTCCATTGCCTATACCTTAAACATACACCACACTCCAGTGCTCTCAGTGTTTCAACCCAAATCTGGTCAGCTGTATACAGCCCAATGTTCCTGACGACGATATTCGCTTTTTAGACGAATGAAAATTCAGTAGACTAATCACCTTTCAAGTCATAGTATGTATTCTGATAGGAGCGCCCAATATCAGGAGGTTAGTTGGACCGGTAGCTCCGTCCACCATATTGGTTGATCTACGATAAGGAACGTCTATCTGACGACTATTATCGTCTTATCTTTTACAGTTTTCATACACTCTGTATCTTGTTAAATTTACCCTCTTTATATTTCATTTATTCTTTCGTTATTACACACTTCTTTCCAATCAAATGACCCGTAGACAAAAGCATTCTCCACCTCCATCCAATTTAAGTCATCGACTATCAGAGAAGACGATGATGCTGATAACGATCTCTCAGAAATTTCTGACATGTACGATTATTGCCGCCTTAACGATGAAAATGCACAATTCTCCTCTCAAAGATGTACTAGCAAGCACTCTGTTCTTCGCCAACTAACTCCTCCTTGCATCCAACCTCACGCCCCGAGTCGACAAGAGGTCCATATTGAAATTGATGATGATTATGAGAAGGAGTAAAGGAGTCTCGAGATTTCTGGCAAGAAGGTATGGACTCTGATAATGAGAAGACAATTTTCGTATTCTAATCATTATTATAGCGTATGACATGTTTCAAAAGGGGTGAGTACTGTGTGGTCTTGAAAGAGCGTTGAGATGAGTGGAACCTATTGACAAGGTGACAGGACAAATAGTTGGAGCAGAATACAGTATCTAACAGATGCTTTCCGGTGTCGAATCATTGGTTCTTACCAAAGTGAAGCCTACACCAGCAGATATGCAATATTCAATAACCCTTTCGCCACTAATACTGTCATGACCACCCAGATCCACTGGTAGTAGTATCATTATGTCACAAAAGTCGATCCGGCAATGAGAAACACTGATCATCCTCGTGCATACATTTCGGTAGTATTTATTTCATCCTCTCTTCGACAATTTTAGTCTGACAAGATATTAAGGCCCTTGATAAGATTACCTCCTCACACTCAGCAATGGTCTATAAGTGCAAGAAGAAGGTGGATTCCTTGTATGACTTCAGAACAATGGACCAGAATGGAGTCAAATAACGCGTCACACACCTCCTCGATCGAGACCAATTAATATGCTCTGAGCGGTCAAGAACAGTATGTCTTTAAACATTGTCGAAATATGTCATCTAATATATCTTTTTAGGATTGCAATTATCGTTTCGCGGCAACCAAAGTCGTGGACCTACTTCACGAGACATACTTTGCAGGAGTAAGAAAATTGGGAATGAAAGACTGTAGAATGATCAATATGATCAATTTGATGTTCATTGTACTTGCTGCGACTGCAATTTACCATTGTCCTGGAGAATGGAATACCAGGGAATATATGGTACCAGCTGAGATTGGCTCCGGTGGAGGTACACATCGTGAGATCATTTGCAATCATATTTGATTATGAATACTAACTGTCGCTGCATAGTTGTATTTCGTCATCTCGAAGCCGAGTTCCTTTCTGCCGCATCTGAGATCCAAACCAAGACGATCGAAGACGCCAAAATGATGATTCGTCGAAGGCAGAGATAGACAGGTATTGTCAAGGTGAATACATCAATGCCGTACAATGACCAGGAAGTAAACGAGGAGGAGTACCTGTCGTATGTCCCTGAAGAGGTTGCTGATGTTTCCGACATTTCATTTCGTCATATGATCACCGATGTTGAAGCTGCGCAATATGTACTCCTATCAAATCGCATACGACATGATATCATCTCCAGTACTGTTGATGTCAGTGGCACCAGCAACATCAATACCAACAACATCAATGACAATTGCAAAACGATTTCAATGTTGCGGACACCGAAAAAGTTAGTTCAGAGGATTATGGGAGCTTTGACTTCAACATATCTGGCCTGAATGACTGTTGAGAGAGTGAGTGTGGGTATCTGACGGAGGGAATAAATATAATGGAGAGGTGACACTTTCTTTGGTCTTCGCGATATAGTTTTTTGGTTCTTACGATTGTTGAATTTCTTTTTCACAATCATTGCACGGACACTTGTAATCTTTAGTATCATAATTGTCATCGGTCAGTAAGCACTATATAAAATTAAGGGTTTACTGAAAACATATTTGTGATGACCATTTGTGATGTCAACTCATGAGAATTATGAGAATACATCATCTGCGAATAAAAATTATTATCATGAGAACAGATATTAATTGAAATCAAATGAACAGCCTTATCAATTTGAGTAAGTTGAGGAAGACTACTATCGTGAGTTTGGAAAATTAAGAGAGCGTAAGGGATAGCCATACAAATTCAAAGGGATTTGAATAAAGCCAATGAAGGTATATTTCAAACATCTTGACGATGAAGACAAAACGATGGTATTTCGTCTTAAATGGAGTCATTACTCCAATTGAGCCCATGGTATTTGACTTCACTAAAGTGTTGAAGAAAGTAGCATGGAGAGTTCGCGGAAATAAAAGCACAACCGGAGCTCATTCATTAAGCAATACTAAAAGCTTCAGAATGTCATCGCTGCGATGCACCTCGAAGGTCCATTCTTGCCAACTTCCATATTGTATTTCAGCCTTCATGAGTGCAGCACGTTGAATAAGTTTAATCAACAAAAATCTGTTTTTGCTGATGTAGGAACCTAAGCTTACATCCCATTCCAATGTATCTAACTTGGTAAACATGGAATATAAGGGTCATACTTAGTAAGTCCTCCAGCATGCTCTTACACTCATAGTATTTGTACCTGCAGAAGCTTGCAGCTTCATATGTGCAATCAAGTACCTATTGATATCAGATTATTCCAATATATGTACGTATTCCAGTATTTGTGCAATTCCCATAAGTTCACATTCTGTGCTATTTATATCTCCAGTGGTTTATCCCAGAAAATTCAGTGCTTTTAAGTTAGATTCTAACATCTTGATAGACTACTTGATAGATACTTAGTTATTGTCTTAATAGTGATTCGGAATATCATTCGATATATTTGATGATATTGCTGGCAGTCTCCTCAGAACCATTGATCACTTCTGAGAGGTGGTTATCTCACTTTGATATTTGTTCATCACTTCATAATAACTCTATTATGTATAACATCTGTGATCTAGTAGCCATCTCGACTGTAGATCATTTGACCTGCAGTAGTCCTATCTGTAGACTTCACCTCCATGATAAATCCTTGAAACTATAATATTTGACTTCTCTTGTATACCTAACAATGACAGTACTGGATGCCAGCATGATCGGTGTGGTAATCGTATGTGGTAAGGATTATTTCTGAATTCCCAGTATGGTTATCACCCTCGTTGTGGTCAGAACTGCAGTATTGACACTCTCATTCCGATGTTGATCCTTGTATCGATTCTCCTGTCAATCCTAATAACTGCAAACGTCATTGTGATTTGATAAGTAGATATCTCTACATGATTGTCAGGATTGTATTTCCCATAATATTGTCGGTATGTCCTTGATATCTACAACAAGACTTTCCTAAGAAAATGAAAATATTCCACTCTTAACCTCATCATGCCATATATATAAATAGACTTATTTCCAACCATGACCATCGGTTTCCAGTTATTTGTTCCAGAATGTCCAAATTGTAATCATACGGTGCAATCTTCTTGGCTTCTCCTGTTGCTTTGCAAGCTCCTTAAAGGGCATTATTACTGACTTCAAGATTGGATTTTATATAACTGTCATCTTTTTATCCAGCATGGGAAAGATAGTTCTTAATATCGCACTTCTATAATTTATCCGTTGATATAATATCTTTCCTAAGAAAATACCCACTAATTGATCCATCCATATGGCATTGGATCTTAGATTCAAATCCAGGATCTGGTCCTTAAGTAGGTAATCTTATTCCATGGAATCTTGGAAATCCATATGTCAGCACTTTTGCCCCCAGATCATTGCAGAACATTAGGCTCGTACGATCATAATATTGTCATATCCATCTGTATGTCAATGCCTCTGTATGCCATTATGGCTATTGCAGTCTCCAGCCCATATGTCTGTGGATATATTGTCACTTGAAATGCTATGGTTATTTTGTCATTCATTATTTCATTTATCTTTTCAGAGTTTGAAGAGGATTCCTTGGAGTAAAGTATTCGGTACATCATATATAGCTTATATAGTATCTGTCATATAATCGGTATATTCACCGTTTCAAGTACCTTTTTGTCATTTCTGCAGGTATCTATCATGTTTTATCAAGGATTTGCGACTAATTATTCCATCTAATCATAGATAGATATCGTCTTAACATCTATGCAGGATCGTAGGTATATGCCCAATACAGTAACCACTCCACATGTATTAGCGAATGTTATAATGCAAATGATGAAGCGGTAGATATTACGGAATTCTGGTGGTCTTGCAATTAGCGGTTTGCACATGGATGGGCTAGATTCTAATGTTAAATCATTCATTTCTTGACTCGGCGATCCTGTAACAGTCATTCAAGGTTCCAATGTAGATGCTCTTCTACTGCAACTTCCTCCACTGCTCCCTGCTTACCAATCCAGCACCTGGTGCCTATCTCACCATTGGTGATACTTTCCAAGGTCGCTCCCAGCTGCCCTATACAACCTCTCACTCTTAGGAAGAACATCAATTGACAACTATCCCCTGGCCAATTGATTGTCTAATACAGTAGCACCAAGTATTTATATATATATATATGGAGTACAGCCTCCTTCGGAATGCACCTGCTCTATAGCCATGATCCAGATACATGTTCGGAGTATTCCTGATGGCCTAACTGATCAACTGCCACCTTCTCTGCCAACCCTGAGATTCGCAGAGTCAAAAGTTGACTATAGTCACAATCGACGTCAGGATTGCTGGTTTTAAATCAAGGCCAACCGAATTCATTCTTCAGCTAACACAGTGTATCCATCGCCGCTGCTACTATTTCCATGAATATACTCACTCAGCAAATTACGTACTTGTTTCACCTGATTGGGACTATCTGACAATCAAATAATATCCATATCCTCTTGAGGAAAGGACAAGTATCAATTCAAACTCAAACTGTGTATATATATGGAATCGGCTGCTCTCTGAAAAGTGCTCACACAGTCTATGGTCCAGTAGCTCCGCAAATAATATAGGATTCCCAGCTACAAATTCAAATCATTTCCATTGTATTCCTAGGAATCCGATTCGTATATTATCGTATCGGGACATATCTGTATTCACTCCTTTGACGATAAGGTTCTGTTAACTTGTTCAATGAGATTGAATAGAGTTGGCACTAATGGCTTCATTTCCTGCTAGCTACTTTAAAACCTCAGGGGTTATTCTTCCCATTCGGAGTTGTAGCATGATCTGCGATCTCTGCTCCACTATTGTATACTTTTTCCTTCAATAAGATAATGTTATCGGTAATCATAGTTACTTTCGTTACTGGTTCCGGATTGTGACCATCGCGAGTCTCCATAAGTTGGTAGTAGCCACTCCTTAAAACTCCTGGCAGGATCCATAATAATTTCAACGTCATCTTTGACTCAATATGGCTCCTGCCATCACAACTCATCGTAATATAGATAACTCAATTGAGTCTTGTGGAATGGTCATTACGTAATTTCATGGTGCTATTTTCAAAATCTCATGACTTCCACATCCGCAACTGAAAACTCCTAATAGAATCCATAATATAGCAAACTGAATCGAGTCTTGCAGAAAGATAATATTGATTATAGTCATCATTGGTGCTATCAATTGATCATTCCGGGATCTCACGCTTTGGTATTCCATAAATGAGGTAATTAATATAGTATTTGGCCTTCTTGGCTCTTAAGATCTCGACTGTGTGTAGATTCACTTACACAATGCTGATCATGTGTTGGTACACTTCGCCCAGCAAATATATTCATTCGTGCTTTGTGTAATTGTAGTCTTATTGACTCACTTCTTTACTGTGGACTGATCCATTGCCATTGACTTCTAATCAGATATAAATTATGATGGATTGATGTATTCAGGGAAGTCACGTTTCTATAGTTTGCATACGATTGTACTCGCTATATCATGTTTGAGGGAATCTCTGAAGTACAGCTGGTTTCAGCATTACTAGTGACATATCTCTTGTGGCCATGTAGGCTCCGAAATCATTCCTGTAATTGTCAATTGATTTAAATTGATGGTAACTTATATGATCTCATTGTTCTCGCAATTGATAGCCCTTAACTTCTCCAATTATGAAATTGTTGTGATCGACTTGATTGCTAATGTATTTCCTGGCTGATTGGCCTCCAGAATTAACTCAGAATCATATAAGCTACTATTAACCTCCATTGAATATACTTATCAAGACACTTTGCTTATACAATCGATAGGTCTCAAATGAGTATGAAATCGCTTTCGGATGTGTCGCGATACCTTGAAAAGATTCAATTTATAAAATTCCAAGAGCAAAACATATTCAATTACTAAGAACAATAATAGTATAAGGGAGTACAGCTATTTACAGTCTCGTATAGGAGTATAAGAGTAGATACATTTGTACAGATAGATAAATGAATATAATAGAGTAGTAGGTATGTACAATTATTACTGCAGTGTAATTGCACTCATACCTGGAGTAATAATATGTCAGGAGTTTCCATGCTATCGGCTTGGCCATCCAGATTGCGTATATCCAGCCAAGATATGGATGCAAGTATGATGATTGGTGGCTATTACAGCTAGAAATAATTTTGTAGCCAAGGGACAAGGCTTAAAATCTCATGAGAAGCAAACATCTAAGTACAAGACAAGGCCTCCATTAAAAATATCAAGAAATTGGTTACCTATCAGCTGGAACGGTATATGTGGAAGCACATAAACTTTATCAGAAAAGTGGACATAATCTATTGGAAAAGTACAATGTTAGCAAATGTATATTGACAAATACAGTTTTCCATTAGCTTGAATAAACTTTGAATCCAATACTTCTATCCATATATGACTTGTTCTTATGATAGTTGATTTTGATTATACCAACCTTAATACTCCGGAATTGAAACTGCAAACAGTATTCAGTTCTTTAGTATCCTCTTCATGAACAATAGGATACTGAAGACCTTTGATTCAACCTTTGAATCTTCAAATACAGATATTTCCTTCTCAACCCCCAATATTTCTCCCAATAATTTCAAACTAGTTATAGTGTACTTTAATGGTGTATTATCCATATTATTATCAAATATAATAGTATTTCTTTTATTAACCTTATCTTTCATCAAATAAATATAGAACTTGATATTTCAATATTTACAACTTGAACTTATTATGTTAGATATGACCAAGTATAAAGACATATAGATATGTATAGATACGGTTGGATATGGAATACGTGATAGAGAGAATGATATCAATTGTATAGTATGTAAGTAGGAAAATTGCTAGTGTGCAAATACACTTTGCGAGTTAATTTTATATGAAGGGCAGCCAAGTACACTTTGGCATCCAAGTGCACCTCGGCAGCCAAGTACACCTCGGAGGCCAAGTACACCTCGGCAGCCAAGTGTACCTCAGTAACCAAATACACCTCGGCAGTGAAGTGTACCTCAGTAACCAAGTGTACCTCGGTAGCCAAGGTCACCTTGGCAGCCAAAGTGTACTTATGATTGGCAAGTATACTTACGAAGGCCAAGTACAAATATGAGGCCAAGTATACTTACGAGGCCAAGCACACATACCACTACCATTACTTCATCCCTCTCTCTATTCGCAGACCTCCTGGGCTTCATCATATATATACATAAAGAAGACAAGATACGTACGTATGTCTTCATATATCTTCAAATATTCCACCACTGATCGGTATCAACATGGCTACCTCACAGCAGATTTTGTACATGGGAGAATCAATCTCCAGTCGTAGATGGTAAAACCCATGCCGACGACATTTATATCGGGCCACATCTACAAGAAGAGAAGAAGAAAGAAAGAAACAAAGAAAACTAAGGATTTATCCACAATCCTTCCGATCCTCCATAACTCCCGATCCAATCCTTCATAGTTCTAACCTCCATAGCTCTGACCTCAATAGCTCCGATCTCCCGATGGCAATGATATCGATTATGACTGTGGCTTGATTGGGTGCTCCCGATGAAACTCATCAACTAGTTCCTGAGCAATTTTGAGGTTCTCTGCCAGCTCCCAGCTCATACATAGATAGTTGCAACTGACCCACTGAACGAGATAGTGGAGCTTTCAGTAGCATCACTTATAATCGAGAATCCGATTAACCTCCTGATCTTCTGTATCATCAACGATGCTCAGTTGTGGTTCTGATTGTAGCGGGCCGATGGCATATGGCGAGTACATATGAAGCAGGGAAATGTGGAACATGTTGTGTATAAGTATCGTCTTTGGCAAGTCTAATCTGTAAGCATTCTTATTGATGACTTTACTCCCCGTATATGGCTCAACACGCTTGTAATCCAACGTCTTGGACTTTTGCATCGTCTTGATATTTCGAGTTGAAAGTCAGACCTTATCTCCGATCTTGAAGGACATTTCCTTCATGTCCGCGTACCTTATCTGGTGGCCTTGAGCTTCCAACACGTTCCCTCTCATGATACGGTGTGTCTCATTGAGGGCCATTGTCATGGAGTCTGCTTGGGCTTCCGACTTCAACCGGGCGAAGCTCTTGGGTGCCTTGAACTGCATCATCTGGTGGTAGTTGTAGTTAGCTCAGAAGGGGATCATTGTTGTCGAAGCATGCACAGCGTTATTGTAGGCGAATTCGGCCAATAGTAAGAGCTCCATCCAGTTATCCTGCTCATAGTTGCAGAAGACTTGGAGGTACTGCTCCATTGTCTGATTCTGCTGCTCCGTCTGGCCATCAATCTGCAGATGGAATGCAGTCGATAGCCAGTGACCCATACTCACATGGCTGCAGACCCTTGTCCAGAATCGGCTTGTAAATTTGATACTCTAATCGGTGATTATGTTATTAGGGACCCCATGCTTGCAGATCACATGCTCCAAGAAGAGCCTAGCCAGCTCTGGTGAGTCGATATTATTGCTGCAGGACAGGTAAGTTGCCATCTTTGTCAGTCGAACAACGATATCAAGGATCTCTGTGTATCTGGCTGTGGTTGATTTGGGCAAGTCTGTGATGAAGTCTATGGTGATACCTTTCTAGGGTCCAGAAGGTGGTGGCATTAGCATGCTGATTCCATGACGGGCATACCGCGAAGCCTTGATTCAATGACATACTTTGCAGCCACTGATGTAGTTCCTTCTGTTTGCATCCATTGCAGACCAATAGAAATCCCTTGAAAGTAGCTCAGTAGTTTTAAGAACTCCAAAGTGACCGGACTCGGGATTGTCATGAAAGAGACTTATCACTTTACCGTGGAGTGTATCGTCCACAGGGACATATATCCATCTTTTAGATAATATCTCCAGCGACGACACACTATTGTTTCATGGTTTAGACTCCGGCTTTGGCTGTTGCTTCGGTATCAGATGAGTCCATTTGGTTATCGACTAGCTTATCCGAGATGTCGTCCGCCAATGGGTCAGGAACCGGAGACTTCTTTCTCACCAGTAGGAGGTCATCTTAGGGTTCGACTACCAGCATCGCCAAAAGCTGTCCGACAGGCTTCTGTTAGCCGAACTCATAATCGGGCCGTCTCGATGGTCTGTCGGTGGGGTTGTTGGGCTTTCCAGATGCTCGATTGTGAAGTCGTATACTGATAAGATCTCGGCCCAGTGTGTTTGTCTCCTGGAGAGCACTTTCAATGTCAAGAAATACTGGAGATTCTTGTGATCGCACTGCACCAAGACTTTGTGGTGGCTACCTTCCAGGTAGTAGCACCATTGCTTGAATGTCTCGACAATAACGAGGAATTTCTGATTGTATGTGTCCTAATTCTCCTCAGCCGGGAAGCACTTCCGGGAGTAAATATTTACTGGCTGAAGGGTTCCCAAGCCATCATACTGGTTTATGATGTCTGCAATTGCAAAGTCACTCGCGTCTGTCTAGAGGATGATCGGCATGACTGTGTAGAAGTGCTGCAAGATCGATGCCGCGGAAAAGGCTTTCTTCAGTTTCCGGAAGCCGAGCTCTGTATCACTCGGCCACACCATTGCTACCGAGGTGCACTTGGCTGCTAAGGTATACTTGGCTACCCTTCATATATAATTACCTCGCAAAGTCCTTTTGCATGCTAGCGATTATCTTACTTACATACTGTACAATTGATATCATCCACTCTATCACGTATTCCATTTGCAACTGTTCTATACATATCTATATATCCTTACACTATAATCGTATGCAATTGTTCATGGAAGGGTGGTTCGAATTCCGTAACTTTTGGCCACAAGAGACTGGGTCCTCTATCTTCGCTTTTCGTTGCGAAGGATGCTTATGGCCGCTACAGCTGCCAGATAGATTCAAGGTGTATGTGACTTGATCCGGTGCGCCATTTGGGAAATTATGTTGGTGTGAGTCGAAGTTTCCACTGAGGATACAGATGAAGTTATCCAATTCGAGGGTGCTCTCACAGTATCACTGGGGGTTGACCATCTCAAAGATCTCGGAATTTTCGCGTTCTAGCTCTGCAGTCCGTTCACTAGCAACTTCTCGTTCATGAGGTGGTTCTGTCTCCCGAGCCCATTCTGCTCATTCGGTTGCTTTCACCTCTCGCTCAGCCTGTCATTCAGCTCACATTTCAGCTTGTTGTTTGAAAAGGAGCTTCAGTATCAATCGGTTCTGGGTGGTCATGTCGCAGTGATTAGCTTCGGTGAACATTGATGCGATGTCGTCATCATCGTCGTTTTCCCCATCAGTATTGAGATCACCATCATCGGGATTCGGATGTCTGCCATTGCGATTCAGATTTCCATCATCGGCATCATGATTGTCACTATCGGCATCGTGATTATCTTCGAATGCGGTGGTATCTTTGACTGGAGCCCATTCGCTGCTTGTCGCCAATGTCTGCTGAGTTTCCTCACTCTCATGATTGTCAATGGCATGCAATTGACCTGTAATTGACTTCACAGGAGGTATTGAGTTGCAATTAGTTGTAATTGGCAAATCGTCTGTTTTTGCATATCGCGACGTGTTGAAAAAGTAAAGAAATCACGAAACCCCATGTGCGACACCTATCTGGTAACTGAAAAGCGATTATAGTGTAAGGATGTATAGATATGTATAGACATAGTTGCAAACAAAATATGTGATAGAGATGATGATATCAATTGTACAGTATGTAAGTATGATACTCGCTAGCGTGTAAAAGTACTTCGTGAGGTAATTATATATGAACGGCAGCCAAGTGCACCTCGGCAGCCATGTGCCCCTCAGTAGCCAAGTGCACCTCGGTAGCCAAGTATACCTCAGCAGCCAAGTGCACTTACAAAGGCCAAGTGCACTTACAGTAGCCAAGTACACTTACAAAGATCAAGTGCACTTATGAGGTCAAGCGTACTTGGCACCGCAATTACACCAAGCTTATAATATCTAATCGTTAGATACTACAGTACTGACCAGATATATAAATTAATAGCTTGATTTACAATCATGAATTCGCAAGCAGTCGATAGACTTTAACATTCTAATTAGTTAGTCTTCATATTGTATTGCTTCTGGTTATTCCTGTTTTGACAATTACTTTGTTTTGTTTGACTTTCAAAATTCCTTTAATTGATAAACTTCAATTATTGCAATTAGTATTTTCTGTGCAATTGTTGATATTGTCATAGTTAGGATCGTAGTTGCTATTGATCTGATTATTAATCTTCTGATTTATATCTCTCTTTATATGTATTTATGAATATTTTGATATTTTGACAAAAAATCATCATCTGGAGATATTACAGGTATTTAATACATTGGCAAAATTATAAGTAGTATATCTAATTACTTGATATGGATTATTAGCAAAAAATAATTTCTTTTTGTTGTTGAAATTTTTCATTTTCTCCAAAATAATGTTTAAACCTCATGAAAATATTTAATATTGTTTCGAAATTTGTTTCCATTTACTCCAGAAAGAAATCAATAATATTTCGTACGCATTTGGAGACTTCTGAGGTGAATATCATATGATGATAATTACATGATACTTGGTATCGTATATAAAACTCCTGAAACAATAATTATCATGTAAATAATATACTGATTCATCACAATACATTCAGTCTTATAGTACTGATTGTTCTGAATTCTTTAAACCATAGAGTCAATTGTATGGTATTTTGAAGTTGGTAGCAATATCTCTCTGGATATTGTATTGACAATATGAGGTACTATATATATCACATACTATGTATATAAAGTATTACTAAAATTCATGGTCAATCAAATCTAGTTAATGTATTATATAATATCTATATCCTCTTGACTGCTATATTCAACTCATACAGAAGCATACACTATATATCAAATCAATGGTTGGAATTCATATAGGTATTGATATTTATGCAGATTGTGAGATTCAGATGAATGTGGATGTTCATGCTTGTATTCTATAATGTTGATGATAATAGCTCCTTGAGAATCCTGTATACTACTGCTATGGTAGTTTATGTACTAATTAATCAGGATATCTCTTTCGATGTCAGGTATAGAATACTAACTGGCTATGATATACCTTCTGACATTTTATCTTTGATAGGATTTCTTGCTTATATCTCTAACTGCCAAAAGATATTTTCACTATACAGATGAATAACTTGTAACTTTAATTGATATAGCACATGATACTGAATATAACCCTGTAATTCTCTTAGAGGTAACTCTTGCCCCTCTTGACTTTGTATGGTTTGAATCCATATCCAGTTATAATAGACAGTCTTTTAATATTATCACTTGTTGCCAGGATATCTGAGATACTGTGTAATATAGTTACCATTAATGTTATCTGCTTTCACCTTTTGCCATCAATATACAGCAGCAGTACAGCTCTGAAGATTGACAGAATTGAGAATGATTATCTGGAAAAGTGAGAAATGACTGACAGTATTATATCAACTACTTTAGATGTCGTTATGACATATCAATTTCAGGGAACTTCGTATGTTCTTGATTTTCTCTTTTCTTTTGTATTGCAATTGGGATATAAATTTCAACAGGTTATTCATTGTTACTATAATTATTGTATTGGTAGTCATATTAGCAGTAGATGTAGTATCAGCAGCAACAGATGATGTAGTAGTAGAAGCATTTTTAGCAGCAGCAAATAATACAGTCACAGTAGATACTACTTGAATATCATTTAAGATATTACAATTAGCTTCTAATGTCGAATATATCGTCTAACAGGTATAAGTTATTTATCTAAATCTAGCAATTAATAATCAAATTGAAGGTATTAAATCTATTCTTGATCGGTAGTGAAGTGAGTTTTCTCAAACTTCAGTGAAGCAGTATTTTTGCATGTAAGATCCTTGTATCTGCCCTCAGATATACAGCATTAGAAGAATCTTATATCAGTTGAAATATATGTCATCCTCAATGAATTTGACTATTTCAGCATAAATAATACCATTTCAGATATCATAGATATACTGCTGAAAAGTAGCTGATACAATTCTATTTTGTTCTACATTCAACTCAAAATTCTTTTCCGCTTACAATTTTATACATCTTGCTTTTACCTCTGCTGCATGTCTTATGTCAGCCATAAACAGCTTCAAGATATTGTTCAAATTGTGACAGTAATGTAAAGTATTATCCACTTGGTCAAACATCATTCTTTTATTAGAGATATACAGATAATAGAAACAACACTTAACAAGAAAGTGGGAATACTCAAATATATGATCAACGATACTATACTGAGAGGGTATTGGATCATAGACAGTATTATATATAATATCCACAAGGAAGTCTATTATTGTTTGTTTTTACCTCTATTCTACTATAATTCCTCCTCATATATATATTTGGACTTGCTTATTTGAATATTCAATATTACCAAGAATCACCTATTATTACACTTGGAAAGTTATTTATACTGCTTGACAAATTCATCAAGCAATATCAAAAGGTTCTTTAATATATTAATCTACAATGTCTAGAGGAAATCAGGATTTGGGATATTACTGATAATGCAATCAAGCTATCAGATAATGTTGAAATAGAGATTGATATTGTGGTACTTGAGTTCACCAATATCTAGTAAACCATTTATATCTGGCAGTGAATAATATATATTGTGCAGATAATAGTACTCAAGATTATTCACCCAACTATAATGTCAATTTTGCATGGCTATATCTGAAACTGCAACTAGTATTCATAGATATACAAGTTATGACTTGCAAGACTGAGGTCTGGCAGCATGATATACAATAGTATATTGTGTGAAACAATTAATTGTTGTTTCACTATATATTTCTCCATTTGAGAGGTATGGAAATAAATAAGCAAGTTACAAACAATATATTGTAAATTGTATGCTTCAGATATACAGTTTCAGATTGGTTGCTGATTATTATATATTGGTCATACCTTCTTAGTACTGGAGATATTTGCAAGCTTGGTTTTCTTAGACAGGATATTTATTGGTACTAGTATATCACAGATCAGAAGGGTACCCAGGACGAATATGAGTACTATGTAAATTGATGACTTATTATAATGACTGTGTCTTGGTGTATTGATATTGCAGTTGCAAGGTAATATATAAGCTTGAATAGTATTGTTATGAGGGATCCTGCCAGCTATTCAGAATCTTAATTAGATTACACTACCTATATAATCTATGTTATGCGCGATACACTATGTGAATCTGTATTTTCCCAAAATGATAGAAACAAGGATTAGTTTCTTAACACTTGTCAATATACTACTATTGTAGATTTAGGATTCCTACTTATCTATTTCACCCCTAGTGTTCTGTATACATCTCATTAGAAACAGAATTTTCAGCATTGTTTTATATTTAGTCAATGTTTAAACCAAAACTGACATAATTACAAGTATGCTGGCCACAATGATAGCATAGATCAAGGAATCTGAAACTGGTCATAAGATATATAAAAGTATCTAAATAAGATTTTCATATTACTATTTCTTGAGAATTTGTCTAAAATACATCTAAAAGTTCATCTATAGATTCAGTGCAACATGATTTAATAGCGGTGCCAGATATACTTGACCTTGTAGATGTACATGACCTTGAAGGTGTACTTGTCCTTGCAGGTAGACATGGCCTTGAAGGGATACTTGGCATACAGGTACACTTGTATTGCAGGTGCAGTAGACTAACAAATACACTTGGCAGCTATGTCGGAGTAAGTACTCTTTATATAGTTATCTTGGAAAGTATACTTGCATACCAATAATAATCCAATATATATAATACTCTACTTGATCACTTTATTTTACTAGCAATAACATGATGTTTTCAATATCTACTTTTATTGATATATTTGTACACATGAGACAGACATACTAACATTTATACCATTTCCGTTTTTGGGTCGTCAGATATAGGTCACTTATGAGATCACACATTCGATGCATAACTACATGTAAACAAAAACAGAATCAACGTGAATAAGAAGTACTTATACACTCACAATCAAGGCTTACACAGGAAATAAGACCAAACGATACAAGAAGTTTCCCTGCTACAGACAATCGAGAGCATGACTTATATATATGATTTATCGATTAATACTTAATTTCAATTATGATTACCAGTAGTCTTCAACGAGATACAGTTGAGGTACCGATATTAATGTCATGTCCCTCCATCCTTCGATAGACCTGTGATAGCAATGATCAGGTGGAAGTTATCAACAACATTGGTAGCAGCAGATATGGAAGCTATATGAGGCTGTACATCCCTATAAAATGGTATATAATATTGAATCTGGCATTGAGCATTGTGTATATATAATGTTGTTGGATCTCCTTGTCAGGGTATATATATCTACAAGGTTGTAGGATATCCTAGTCGGAGTGGACACATCTACAAAGTCGTTGGTCCATCTTAACAGAGTAGAAGCATGAAGAACATTGCCAGATTTCGTGTAGGAATGGATGCATATTTCAAGATGTGGGATTTTTTTGTTTGAGTGGATGTATCTCCAAAGTTGTCAGATCTTCTCATTATAGTGGGCATATCATGTTCAAAGTCATTAGAATTCTAACTGAGAGTTGACCGATCTCCAAAGTGGTCATATTCCTTAGTTGGAGTGGGGAAATCTTAACAGTCAACATATCCCTATACAGAAATAGATATTTCTTTGATCATATAT
The DNA here is from genome assembly GCA_014904905.1 of Wilcoxina mikolae CBS 423.85. Classification (NCBI taxonomy): domain Eukaryota; kingdom Fungi; phylum Ascomycota; class Pezizomycetes; order Pezizales; family Pyronemataceae; genus Wilcoxina; species Wilcoxina mikolae. Next base: position 109,950 of record MU122253.1, read on the forward strand.
ATATAGCCAGAAATATTTGTTTCTTTCTTTTGCTGTGTCTCAGATCAGGAGTGTGAATATATTTCTGTATCTGTATATCAATAAACTCTATTTAGTAGGTAAATAAGCCTTTATACATGGGAACAGTTATATACTGATTGATGAGCTGAGGTCTTAGTTGTACCATACTGACATTGTACTTGATTTTGAGTTTGCCATCACCCAGGGCCTGCAACTCAGGTATCACCTTGAAGGCTGAATGATTCACAGGCTTGCAAACTCTAAGCATTTGGCAGGCAGTTCTGGATGGGAATCAATTGTGATATAAGTCTGTTTTCAGATACCAACAGAACTTCTGAGGTATGTTGCAACAAGCCTTCAGGCATCATTTTGGAACAACCATATTTGATGACTACTTACAACGACTTGCAATGGTATCACATAGGATTCTTTCCATGGAGAGAGTAGTACACCATATTGCTGAGAACTATAGTAGAGTGCAACCTTCTGGATGATAGAATCTGATGTAAGCTGGATGATCGAATATGGTGTAGCAGTCATAGTGGTGAGATAAGACAATACTTGTGAAACTGATGAAACACTATGAGCTGTCTGAGTCAAGAAGCGAGTATCCAAATCTTACAGCTTGGTTCTATTGTGGGTGAACTATTTCTTTTCCAGGCTGCAGGTTTCCATAACATTTATAGTTCTATCGTTTGTATTATCAACTTGACTAGCACATATATAGAAGGTAAAGTATCTCTAAGATAAGACTAATAAACCATGAGAACCTAAAGTCCAATATGGCAAATCATAGAAATGATAATTGAGATACATATAAGCAACCTCATAATGAATCCATATCGACGAATTCAATCTCAAAATATAGAAACAGTTTAGATGCATCATATTGTGTCCAAATAGATGCATAATCACTTACTGATTTTATACTGAAATGGTCAGATCATGGATTTGGAATGATGTTGTTTCTATTGAATCATTGATTCAATTATTATTAGACCTGATTGTGTAATGGCAGCCGGCCAATGGCAGAGTAACCATCCATCTGCCCAGTGTATAGTCAGCATAGGTGAGTACTCTTGCACGTCATCGATAACCTTACCTATTGAACCAACGAATCCTATTCTCGAATCCACATGTGCAACCGTATCTGCACTCATATCTACACATACGAGGGCGTATGCCATTATAGTGTTATCGATCTTTAGTGATTGAATATGTTTCGCTCACGGAATTTCGTGAATTATCCCTTTTCAATGTATTACTATCATCGATCAGTCACCCGAATACACGCGATCTACCCTTGAGACATTCTCTAAATTGATGTGAGATTACCTCGAGATAACCTACGGATCTCATTACTCCTTTTTCTTTATGCGTCGATACACACGCCAGACTATCGAGCTCAACGGAAATTCAAAATGATGGCAGAGAGCCAAAGATGAAATAAAATCCAAAGACGAAATAAAATCCAAAGATGAGTATTTCGGTTCAGTATTTTGAGTATCTGTATTGTCCCGAGGCTGTTCAGATGATTCGGGCTACTACTACCACACGAACTCACATTCATCTCCACCTGGGCCTTGATGGGTACATGGTGATGTCTGCGAAGGAGAGTCGAAGGATGAAGGACAAGGTAGAAGGGCAAAAGTCGGAGGGCAACCGAATGTCATAGGACGAAGCAAAGAGTAGTTGATGACAGTTGGTAGAATGATCGTGCCTACGATCTGGATTTCATGCGGGTGCAATCACGATCATCATTTCCACAGGAGTTCACCTTATTGTTTGCACTGAAGTGCACCTGAATCGGAATACGAAGAACACTTAACGATCACCTTCTAACGATCTGAGCAAAAGCTCTGAAACGCACTTGACGATTACGTTCCTATGATCTGAGCGGAAGCTCAGATGCACACTTGACGATTACATTCCTACGATCTGAGAGGATGCTCTGAAGCAGACTTGACGATTATGTTCCTGCGATCTGAGAGGAAACTCTGAAGCAAACTTGATGATTAGATTCCTGCGATATGAACGGAAGCTCCAAAGTGCACCTATGAGTATCATTATTGCACAGACGAAGTGTACTTGCAGAGAATTATTATACAAATGGCACTTAATCGACGTTTCATTAGACATACGAAGTTACCGCGAGTTGGGTATCTGAGGATACAAGCTTTGCGAGAGTTAAGCTTACTTGATTGATTATATTGTATGTTCGATCTTCTCTTGATTGCCCACGAGTTAGATAATCGACAAATCATATACGATTGATGATGTGAGCCAATAACCTTTACCGATACGAGCACCACTGAGCCTGCACGATGAAAGCTAGGGTATGCCGAGGGCTTGGATATGGAGACATGGAGATCTGGAGGTTACAGGGGTCAATTGGACGTTTCCTTCGTTTCTCTTCTCTTTTCTTATTGGATCTCGGTCTGGTACAAATGGCATCAGCACAGATATTACTACCTACCACTGGAGGTGGACTTTTTCCATACGCCGGAGCAACCAAAAGGTCACCATCAAGCGGTAACAATTCGCAGCAGGATTTGTGAGGGTGTATGAGGCTGTACGAGCTTGGATTGTTTCTTCATCTCTTCATGTATAGGTATGCAGCCCAGGAGGTCTACAGATAAAGAGGGGAATGATGTAATGGCATCTGACATATGGCAGAGTAACTGCCCATCTATCCAGTATATAGTTTGCTTGTGGGAGTGCTGTTGTACGCCATCGATAACCTTACCAATTGAACTCACATATCTTATTCTCGAATCCACATGTGCAATCTTATCTACACTCATATCTACATGTATGAGGACGTACGCCTTTACAGATTGTGAGAATTGAACAATATTTTGAGTGATTGTGTATAGAGAGGACCAGAATCGACAATGGATATAGAGTGATTTCATGTGCAGATGGACTAATCCTGTCTCTTGATTTGATATATTGAATATCTTACAGAATTGATTGAAGATATGGGAGTTAAGGAATCTTTTCACAGGTACAGAATGAGAGATAATGGTTGTATGGAAAACAATCTTGATGTCATTAATACAGAGGTTAGTAAAGGACCTAATATAGATTAGAGAAAAACAGGTGAAAATAGTGTTGGCAATAAAGCAGATCGGTTTGTGGCGGATCCAACCAAGGAGAGGTTTTGAGCTGAGTACGATCTGAGGTTTACTTCAAACTGCAGGGTTTGACTTGAACCTTGAACCAAATCACTCAATTGCAAACGATAATACATAAGCAAGTTCTTGTCTGCTGGGCCTGATTTTGGATTCAACTTGTAGTGCTTGAAGTTACCTACAAGATGAACGACAAATTGAGCCGATCAGACAAGAACTTGCTTACTTAACATTATTTGCAGTTGTTGGCTGAAATGGTGGAGTTTGAGGCGAATGGCTTGGCAATGATTCAGATCAATAATCAGAACATTAATATTATCAACTTACCATGGTTCTTTGTCAACACTTGGTGAAAACAACAAATTGTAAGCTATATGAGTGGGAATATATACATTGGAATGAAAAATAGTCATGGCAGGTGATGAATTGTCAGAGATTAATACCAATACTTCTCCTTGATACAGAAGGTTATTTTTATAATACTACCTATCTTGTAAAAACTACTTGTTCCTGATACCAACCTACAAGCCTGAGAACTATGTACTGACATGCAGATATATAATATAAAGATCAAATGATCATGATCATGAGTGCGGCAATAATTTGTATAATTGCATTGGCAAGCCACAAAGATCGATAGTGATATTGGAGATTTATAAGCTGGCATAGTAATATATACACCAATAGGAAGAAATATTATCAATAGATATCTGATCATTAAAGAGGGGTATGACTGTACTGCAAACTAAGAACAAACTTACACGACCAACTGTACTGCAATGAAGCACCATCATCACCTGGATGTGTACTAGGTAGGTGATCATTTCAAATACATTTGGAAGTCAACAAAATATCGCTGATTATAACCTGCAGCTTTCATCACTAATATGGTCAGAATGAATGTACTGAGGAGGAATGGAGATGATAATCACAGTGAGGATGAAAGAAAACTGATAATCTTGACAATGCCCAGAGATAGCAGACATATTCCATTGAAAACATTCAAACAAAAACTTAAAATTCTATACTGTCATTACTGATCAGTTTAAATATATTGTATTTGTTTGGGAGTATGAATGTGGACATAATTATTTGACTAGAAGCTATCCATGACACGGATACAATTACAAGCACTATTACAAAAGGACTAGAATGTCGTACTGAATGTCTGATAAGAAGATCAAGAGAGTATCATTACTCTATTCACAAGCTAAATCTTAGGAATTTAACCGGAACAGAAGTTTGCTTAAAAGTCATCACATGATGAATGTTTCTGCTACTGTTCCTGATACCCTTATGAATAGGTAGATTGTCATGTGAAATCAGTTGTAGTGTACAAGTGATCACTTATGTGTGAAGAGACCAGGTAATCAATTCACATCAGTTTCCCTTATTCGAATAAATTGCATCTGATACCTAAAACTCACTGTATTGAAGAAAAGATGATTGAAGTAAAGATATGATAAATGGATGTCAATGGATATAGGTCTGACTATTTGTGGAATCAATAACCAGGCAAATTATAATGACTGCAACTGCAAATGATATGAAATCTCAAAGAATAATAAAACAGTAAATCTGGACAATAGATATCACAAATGATATGAAATTTCAAACAGTAAAACAATCAATCCCAGTGATTGCCATCGCAAATAACAGGAAATCAAAACCAAATGTTGAACAATAAATTCTAGTGAGAGCCATCACAAATGATACAACATCTCAACCACCGGTAAAACAATAAACCGCACAAATAGCTATTGCAAATAACCTGCAGTTCCAATGAATAGTAGATGCATAAATACTAGTGATAGATATCACAAATGATATGAAATTCAAACTAACTTTGAAATCTTAAATCCAATCAACAGCCATTACACATAATATACAATCCCATCCAATAGTATAACATTGAATCCTAGCGAGATTAATCACCGATAATAGGATATTCATATATACTAAGAGTGATAGTCGACTTCAATTATGAATATTAGTGTTTTGTAATTGATGGTATTGTTGGTTGATCAATTTAGTTCCATGTTGTATTTGATGTTTGAAGGCAAATGCAATTGTACTCCAAGATACTTCGGCTTTATACTTTCCCATTTGATAGGTAGTAAATCTCGTTTGCGATTGTGATTGGAGTAGTGGTTGAAAATCCAGTGATACTGAGAATACAGGTTATACAATTGGTGACAACAGTGTAACCGCCAGGATCAGTGATGTGGTAGATTATGGACTTTTGTTTTAGAGTTATGAAAGGGATTAGAATACTATTTTTGAACTTGTAAGAATTAATGGGTAAGTCCATTGCTTATTGTACTGAAGAATAGAAGATAGTAGAAGTTGATGATTTTATTTTGGTGTAGTTGGAATCTAGGAAGTTTCTATTTTTTTATCTTCTAAGATAAGTACAGTCATATTATGTTGAACTATTTGTTAACTTCAATATATAATTTACAATTTGTACTGAACAAGAATTCCTGACGACAGAGTACTGTAGATTCAGCTGAATTGATACGTTTTCTTTTCCTAACTGTAGTATCAGTATCAAAATGATATGTATCTTGAACTTTATCCATTTTCACATCCAGAATATTTATCAACCCTCATTGACCATTCTCATAATCAGATATATTTATAACTGATATGATATTTAAATAATAAATGAAATAGTTATTGCTATTACTATCATGATTATCACTATCACCATCATAATCTTCATCAATATGGTCATGGTAATAGTTAACAGGTGTAACCTCTTTATGTTTGTTTTCACTAACATTGCCATCTGATATAATTTCTCTATCACTACCTATAAATGTTTCGACAGTATCTTCATTATCATTATCTTCATTCCCACACATATATAGCTTATTACTGCTACCACCATACTCATCCTTCAAGTCTTTAATTGTACAATTCAATTGTTCTCGAGAGGCCACCAGCTTGTATGTTCCATTATCTATTGTAATGCACATGAACTTGATTCAAATTCATATGAAATCATCATCTTGATTGTGGATATATTTCATAGGCAATGGAGATTCAAATAGAGTTGATTTGCTCCAAATAATATAACAAGATATATCATGATTAATTACAACCATATTTCATTCCTCTCCATATTGTTCAGTATAGCATATACTTTATCTATTATCTTCATTGTTGATTAAGTATAAGTATTCTTCCACTTTTTCAAAAGCAAACCTGTCTGCTCTCAACTTCCCAATCAGATTGGCATAAGTAATGATTTGTATCACCTCTTATCAATCATGATATTTAAGAATCAGATATTTCTTCACAGAGATTGCTATTGTGCGAATATTATGATAGTTCATTCAATTTTGTCCATGAACTAATGCTATCTCTGTACAAACTGTGATCACTTGACATATCAAATAATTTCACATTATTGATACAAGATCTAAGAAGACTGTATTATATTCATTGGCCATCCAGAAATCCTGTTCCTTATCCTTTATTTGGAACAAGCATTTGACATAATATGTTCTATCAGCAACCAGCATGCTCTGTTCTGCAGTACAATCAATATATTTTCGATTAGTATCACTTGCTAATTGATGGTTACATCACAGACAAAATGCTGTATTTTGTGACATCCATGATTTGGCAGCACTGGCTGACCTGTGTGATTGAGGTAGACTCTGTGATATCTGCGATTCAGAAGGAGGTACAGGAGATGTCTGAAGACATGTTTATTTCCCAGCTGTATGAGGTGATAAAATTACAGATATGAATGGACAAACAAAATTAGTGAATCAGTTGGAATTATAGTGCCAAGAATTACCAATAAGAGAGCTGGATAATATTGGCAATGAAGCAGATCGATTTGAGTGGAATCGAATCCAACAGGTATTCTATTTGGATTTATTCTGAGATCTAACTCAAACTGCAGGATTTGACTTGAACCTTGAACCAAGTGTCACAATTGTGAACATCAATTGGGGAGTGAGTTCTTCTCGGATCAGCTGGAGTATTGAGTGATATTGTAGTCCTTACTGTTATCTACATGATAGACTACAAATTGAACAGATCGGACAAGAATTCGCTTACTTATATTGGTTCAAAGTTGTGGGCAGAAATGGTGCAGTGTGAGGCGAATAGCTTGGCAAGAATTCAGGTCGGACAAATCGAAATGTTTTGTTAATGATACAACCTTCCAATAGTTTGTTGACTATACTAAAGCCCGACTGGCACACTTGAGTGATATTCCCATCTACAGTGAATATTGTGAATAGCTCATCTTGTTTGTAATGCACGGTACTGCAGCTGATAATTTGGCTGTTGTATATCGTTCGATATATATGTTGATATAGCAGCCAATATATATTGATTCTACTAGTTGCCTTTAAAATCATCAATACTTTTCCAAGTCCTAAACACATTCAGTTTATTATATGGATTTAGTATATCTGTAATACCAAATATATGATCCAATCTTCCATGGAATTGTAAATCTGAATCATGATATTATTTGTCTGATATTGACGTATATTCGCTGTCATCAGATATCTAGATTTCCTTTGAATATTTCGATAATATATTGACAGCGTTATGAATCTGGAGTACGTTAGCTAAATGAACCACAATAACATACAATAACATAAAATAATACAATATAACACAAAAAAGTATCCAATATCATCAAATATCTTCACCCTTCATCTATTCAGTGTATGTTACACTGGAAATTGATTGATCACATAGTCAAAGTGATTGATTACTTTGCATTACATGGCATATAATATTGGAATCATCACAGATGATGTGACAGTCATCCACAGTGTATACAGACAAATCAGTTTAACAACCATCATTAGGTATTGTATTACCTCTCACATATTATTAATCAAAAGAAGTGTATGCTATACTATGTGTGCAAGTATCTGAGTTATCCAAACATTGATATTACCTTTCAGGATATATGTTCTCTCCAACATATCAAATATGCAGTTTCAATGTGTTGTAACTTTTTATATTGTTCTGTGAACAATAATAAGACATTCTACCTATAGTGTCAGGAATAGTTTATGTGATTGTGTGATTGAACTATTTGTAAGGGTGAGTATTACTACCTGCTCCAACATGTAAGCTCAACTGCCTTCAAATATATGCAGATGCAGATAACATACCTTGATGATTGTTGTGTTGAATCTAGTTACCTTCTGAAGCTTTGAAAACTGTTTTCCCTGTTAACAGGTGGTAAGTATAACATTGTGCTTTGTAAGAAATTCAAATGTATCTATAATCTGGTCCAATATGAGGTGCAGAACTTGGGCCAGACTGCCCATCCAGTTTTCAAGAGAATTTCACTCCAAATTGCTTTCATCAGTCATTAATATATTCTTTAAATTCTGATTAGGAGTTATATTTGTACTACTCTTATTTGATCATATACTGCACAGTTGTCTGGCAATGATGTATATATTGAGATTAGCATTCATAGCATTTGCTATTTCCTCCCCTAAATCTGTTTATATCAAATACTCAAATCCAAACAGTACCTTCTCAATAGTCCACTAATTATTCATGTAGACTCAGATCCCAACAAATCCATATTTATTGTACCATGTACAAGTATCCAATGCCAAAGAAAGTTTGCCATTATGTGGTATTCTCGTATTGATTTCAGCACTGACTAACTCGTAATACCTTACTAGTTACCTTTACACTTTAGTCATATAGGAATCCTTACATTCGTTTTCAACATCAGATAGATAGTCCAATAATATTCATTTGTAAGACAACAAAAGTAGTGATGGCAATGAAGTGGATCAGTTCGAGTTGGCCTATATTGAGATGTAGTTTGAAGCGTATTTGATTTGAGGTTTGCTCATGTTTCTAGGTTCAACTTACACTCTCAACTCAATTCCAGAACTTGCCAAGGAAATTAACTAATTAATCACCTGTCCGATTGGCTCGAATTCTAATTCATCTTGTAACATGTAATGTTAGCTCCACGATGAATAAATATTCAAGCCGATCAGATCAGAATGTTGTTACTGTTAATTGTTTTCTGTTGTGAGCCAAAATGGTTGAGTTAGAGTGTGAATATCATGGCAAGAATTCTCTTCGCTTGAACCGAATAGATTTGTCAATAGAGCAAACTGCTGACAGTTCATTGCCAACACTACACAAAAGTACTCATCAAACAATATGTACCACTTTCATAGGGCAACATTCCATTTTGCTTTGGTACATTGGGAAAAAAACAATGTCGCACCCAGACCGTACAAGGCCCTAGGACGTATCGTAAGCTTCAATCGAAACATCTTGAACCTCGTTGTAGAGTGACACTGCACATGTAGTGTTGGCAATGAACCGCCCGGAGTTCGTACCATTGACGAACTGATTTGGTCCGCGCAAACCGGACCCTTCCCCAGCCTTTCGCCTCAAACCCCACCATTTCGACCTACAACTGCGAACAACAATAAGTAAGCGAGTTCTTGTCCGATCCGCTCGAATCTTAGTGCATCTTGTAGCTAACTTCTCCTGTTACAAGATGAGCTAACAATCTAGCCGATCGGACATGCACTCGCTTACCTATTGTCGTTCGAAGATAGATGGTTCGCGAACCGGTTTGTACAAACCTCGGAACTTCGTCCAAATCTCAGATCGAATCCGTATCGAACCCCGCCTTGGTTCGATCCACGACGAACCGGTTCGCTTCATTGCCAACACTATGCACATGCGTATATACAACCCCTGGTATTGTGCTTGCACCTCCTGATGCAGTATCCCTTACTATCGCAGCTAAGCAGTGTACATAATTCTTACTGTCGCAGTCATGCAGTGTGCTTACCTTTTGATCCACAACACTACTCATGTAATGCATGAGTGCAATGTACACAATAATATAATGCAATGTTCACAGCATGCGACATTTATATGGTACCCTAAAGTGCATTCACATATCGGGCGACGGATACAGTGCAGTGACGTTACTGTTGACGATGTTTGATATTGAGCTCTAATATATACAGTTTCCCCACAAGTTGTAGTGAGCCTAAAGCACATCCTCTCTGCTCGTTCCAAACTCCATACTCCACGTCGCAGTCAGCATCAAGTACATCCTCTAAACTACTATCTCCTTCACAGTCATCCACTGACTCTGACTCTACGTCTTCATCATCAGGCTAATGCTCATCCTCATAGTCATCCTCATCCTCATTCTTCTCATTCACAACCTTATCATCATCTAGCTGGAAACCGCGATGTCACTGAGCACGAATCCTGGCAGTGTGAATGTCATCATGCTAATTGTTGCTATCATTGTCGCCAGCATTATCACCATCATTGTCGTCATCATTGTCACCATCATTGTCGCCATCATTGTCACCAGCATTGTCGCCATCATCAATCCCATCCTCAGCATTGAACAACAAATCTTTGGCAATGGGGATGCGGATCGTAGCAATGATCGGACTCTCAATATTCGGCTCCATCATCAGGGCTTCCATCGTGGTCTTGTTTAATACCACTCGAAGAGGCTTGGCCACGAGTTGTATGTTATTGGCTCCTTTCTCATGTAGACTGAGGTTGTTGAGAGCTCTCCTTATGGACTTCATTACCTTCTGTCTCAATGGAGATGGGAGATCGTTCCAAATATTTATGAGATCAGGGTAAGTCTCTGCAAAATGTTAGAACAAGTGCATGCATTGTGAAGGGCAAACTTACCACCGTCATTATCTCAATTGAAGTAGTACTCCCACTGGGGCCTGTTGTGCTGGATTTCAAGTTCGAAGTCATCGCTTTGAACCTTTGTTGGAGCTAAACGTCCATTTCTTTGCCACTCTGTCAGTGCGTGATGCAATGCTGTAGATGTTAACACAATCAGTACCGGGGGTATCTGTTCCCGAATCCAGTCATAGCAACACTACGAAAGTCTGCCGCATTTGCGAATTCGTTGGAAGAAATGTATATATAGAAATCTTGGAATCCCCTCGGCAAGAAAGTAGCTAGCTCATTCCTAGTGGTGTTAGCGATGCTGCAAGTTGCAGACATAACTCACATGGGGTTGAACTTACATCAGATTCGTTTGTACGATTGTATTGGTGTATAATGAATATAATATCTGAACGAATTAGGTCATTGTGTATGCAGCGCTCATCATGTTCGAAACGGTGCAAGTAGTATAGTCTCCCTATACACTCACAGGCCTTCTTGATCATGTGCGATCTGACTGCATTGCAACTATTTTTGATCTGACATATGGCCAGTTAGTCAGTGCGAATGCAATTCTGGGTGATACCTAACTATCTTGAGACACTCCTTCTGACATTCCTGGAAGCTAATAATGACTCCTTCCTGCCTGCATGCCTTCGGCCAGGAATGCTCTACTGACTTTGTATTGGAAACAATGTTAGTCGGTATCTACCACTCTTGGAATCGTACAAGCTATCAGTACAAACTCAGCTTCAGTTGGAAATGCAGTCTCGCTCAGCAGTTGCTTCTCCATCATACGATGCATTGTTTTCAGTACAGCAGTAACTCGAGGGTCACCTGGTGCAAGGACACTTCGACTGCCATATCATTTACTGCTGACTGACAGACTCGACAGTGTCCTCAGCGGAGACGATGGGATGAGTTGTGAAGCCGATGATGATGGGTGTGGACTCTGGAGGTGACTAAGATTCATCGATTAATGAATACCGACATTGAAAATGACACTGGGTACTGGTGACGTCCAAATGGAGGCTTGATTCAGTGGGGACAGTGATGGTTTCAGGGCTGAATTTGGTGCGGATACAATGGGTGTAGATGCTGAGGAGACCTGTGTAGTCGAAATCGAACCTTCGATACGTGAGGCTGTAGCCTTCGTCCGCTTTTGCTTCTGCTTGTCAGCCTGCAAAGTGAGTTTCCTCTTATGACCATTTGCTGTACATGGTATTGGGGAGACAACTGCAGGAGTAGCCGATGTTGCTGTTGGAATTGAGAATGCGGCCCTGTATAGTGGCTTGGTTCTTCGGGTCATTTTTAGAAGGCAGGAATGTCAGAAATGGAGGAATGTCAGAAAGGCAGAAAAAGAGTAGAGTTGCGATGTAGACGAAGGGCAATTCAGTGTGGAATAGGACTGACATGTCGCTGAGCATTGCACCTGAACAGTTGTCACATAAACGGGCAGATTCACACAATTTTGTATTAGCTTGTCACGAAAGTGTCACGTACGATTAGCCAATCAAATACCATTAATGGCAAAAACATCTAAATGAGACTAAAACAACCCTGCAAAATGCAAAAACGACTCCACCTGAGCCAAAGAGGAAATACAAAGACTCAATCTACCCCAACCCCCAAATGCAAACCTAATATAGGTGTCAGTATGCTAGTCATTTGCAGCACTGTTGGACGTACTGAAAACCATCACTCAAATTGCTGACCCATCTATGGTGAAATGAAACATAACGCCTTGAACTGTGTGAAGATCATACTGGCATTGAAATCTTGATGCGTGCCAATAGCCACCAACTCTGATGACTCATCAACATCCACCGATACCGACAAAATATCACACATTATATCCTACTCCATTGTTTCCTGCTCCACCAAAACCTTTGCAATTTGTGACCTTGTCTCCCACTGTTGCTGTAACTCCACCACCGCTCACGATGTCGCCTCAACAATTTGTGCTGTCTCCACCATTCGTGCAATACTGATACTCATTGACTCCTCCAGCCCAGATGATGACATATCTTGGAGAGAGGCACACTCGATGTGGTGAGTAGCAGTGACCTCCAGTTGTGCCATTGCCGCAGTAGTTTGTGGCAACGAACCTGAGAGCAGGTATTACACTCTCGGTTGGTTAGGAGGCACCAGGTGTTACCGGGGGAGATGATCGTGGTGGTGGTGGTGGTGGTGGTGGTGGTGGTGGTGGTGGTGGTGGTGGAGTAGCTCTTGCAATCCTTGGAGGTGCAACTGCAATTGCCTTGAGAATAGCCACAACGATGAGAGGGTTGTAAGCTGTAACAGAAAAGAAGATGGCCACAGATTCATTGCTGTTGAGTCGAGTCACATTCCATGGCTGCAGAGAGGTTTCACCGGGTATGACTAGACACCCAAGAATATAACTAACATCTTTGGCAGGACATAGACGACTCACAGCACAGTGTATTGCCTTTGTGGTGAGCTTCTCGCCTCGTGAGAGATGCCATCAATTGGAGCTGTGATGAATGAAGATGTTCTCCCAACAGTCATAGCTTTCTGGACCGTAGCTTGCAGGGTCGACAATGCAAACCCTGAAGGGGTATATGTGTTCTGGACTGGTAGGGGTATTGGTGGAGATCTCATCGAGTTTTCGTTTCTTCTGGAGGGTAGAGGCAATGACGGTCAGTAGCATTGCACATTTGTGGGAGGGTGTTTGCAGCTTCGGTGTCCTGGAATACCAGGTGTCTTTCTTGGCATCACCTTTGCGACGTTTGGAGTTGTCGCGATTTTTGTAGTCCTCGCAGTCATTGCAGTCGTCCGAGTCTTCGGAGTCGGAGTCGATAGGTAAAGGTGGGTTCTATTTGTGATATCTGTTTATCTGCACCCGAGTTTTATTGAAACAGTCTTGGAGAAACACCTGAAACCCACTCCACCTGTCCATGTAGCATGGTTGAGTCGATACCCGATACTTCTACATCCTCTGAAACTGTACAAAGTGCCTTGTAGTGACTGGGTCCAAAAAAAGGATATCATACATCAAGTCAATTGCGCCATCATCCTTGACACCGTGAATAGCATACATCCTAATAGGGCTCCGAATGTATTCGGCCATGAACTGCTTCGAGAAACCATCGAGGTGGAGAGTGTCCTTAATTGCATCAGTTCTGGAGGGGGTGGATGGGATCTTTTTGGGTGGCATTGCAATATTCTGAGCTGTAAATAAGGTGTATGAGGGGTCGGTCAGGGTTAGGGTTGATGTGTCTGAAAACAACGATGAGAGTGGTAAATAGGTAAAGATAGAGTAGATAGAGATGATGGAGAAGAATTGAAATGGAGGGAGTTTATGGCAGTATATATTCAGTGCAGAATGGGCCATCAAGATGCTTGGAATCGTGTGGAGCAGCTCAAAGAACAGTTGAAACCATTGGTGATATCAAATACTGTTGGTGATATCAAACATCATACTTGAAAAGGATCTTTCCTGAGTGTGAGCCATCATTGGCACTTCCCTTTCGGCCTGAAAGATGCACCTCATGTGTTATACGACTCTGCGAGTTGTTTGAACCACTTTTTGAGCGTAAGATATACTCGTCATGTAAAATTTAGGTCAAAGCGTCGAAGTCTGTCAGTTTGGAAACTTACCATACGGCAGTGACATCAAGTTCCAACATAATGATACAGTGTGGTGTCACAATCAGTTGGAACCTGCCGTATGAAGTTCGAGAAATATCACTGGCATCCCTGGCAGTGCATAGGCCTCTCCAGATAACACCAATAGATACTGTGTGGTGGTATCATGAACTCTGAACTCGTGTCTTGGAATACAAAACGAGTGATATCACATGTTTTCATTTGTGTTTCGTATCATCCGTCCGGCCAAACATTAAAAAAGCAAGCAAACAAGCAAGACTATGGATTCATTCTTATATTTGCTGAGCAATTAGGGTAAAATTAGGCTCTGGATGTAGCTACATCGTGACAAACTCTGTCTGCAGGATATTCCAGGGTCTTGGCATTTTATATACGGCTCTGTGAGTTTTGTATGTCATACGGCTCAATTAAATTACTTCTGCTTGGCAACACTCATAACATTCTGCCAACCTTATATGCAGCCCTCAGCATTGTCTACACGATGCATACCATGCCTCCGATATGAACTCCAAATTGTTTCTGTCCTGTTTGCTTGAAACCTTACAAGTCTGACTGTGGCTCTACAAACACATCGACAGCGACAATCCTCGATATCACGCCCAACTTCTTGAAACGAAGACAAACTCCAAGCCCTCAAAACGCGTTCGAAAAAACTCTCAGCGATACATCGACTATTCTCACAGTGGTTTTCATGCCAACCATGACCACATTGACTATCCTGACATGTTTCCTCAGTTGCACACGTCTCCTTCTCCAGAACCATCCGAGTCCGAATTTGACTCAAATACAAAAAGCTTCTCAAATCCCAATACTGGAACCCCCATCGCATACGTTCCGTCCGACGATGAGTACAATTCTGAGCACAATTCAGAGCAGTGCTGACACAACCCCTTCCATCCGTTCGACAGTGAGGAGGAGTACAATTTTGCAGAGCTGGTCACATTGAAAGGTCTTCCCGCCAACATCATCGACGACTTCCTGAAGGGCAACTGCGGCCTTAAAGAGTCCGTACGTGATTCTCTGAAATCCAATTACAACCTCCGCCAGAAAATCGACGCGATGGAGGATGGACTTGGCCATGATTCCTGGAAGAATGCTACGTTGCAGATGGCATGGAATGTGCAGCATCTGGATGCAATTGAGGTTTGATACTGTGACCTTATAGAGTGTGCAAAATGGCTACTCTGGCAGCCAGCATATGAGGAACATCTTACATAAACTACGAAACGATGCTTCAATAATGCTGGGCACCGTGTTTACATTGTGATGCATACTGGAGACTGGTCGTGGGATAAGCAGGCAAGCTTCCTTCTTATACTCTTTACAATACTCTATACCCTTTACAATGCTTTATACCCTTTACAATGCTCACAATTGTGCAGACAACACTACCTCTTGGTGACATATTGGTGCCAATGATATTCATGTCTGATGGCACCCACCTTATGAACTTCTCTGACGACAAGAAGGCATGGCCGATATATATGACGATCGGCAACCTATCTGCAGCTACACAGATGAAGCACACAATGTACAACGTGTTGTTGGTTGCGCTTTTGCCCATTCCCATCAAGAGGCATGAGGTTCCCCTCAAAAGAAGAAATGTTCAGAGGGAGCATAACCAAATGGTCACTCAGAACTTGATGTAGCATGTGTTGCAACCCTTACTCAATTCCGAGACCCGCACCTTCTATGCCTGCTGTGCCGATGGCAACTTCAGCCATTGTTATTTGATACTGGCTGCATGGATGGCCGATTATTCCGAGTACCGTGACCTTCACAACATCAAAAATGGTGTATGCTACTGGTGAAAATGTCCCATGCAGGAAATGGGTAATCTATCCCACCGACATGAGCGACACAACCTCCAGGATCATAATATCTATCGTATATTCTCAGATTCAAATACACCCCAGAGAATCGCCAATCTCAAATGCCATGATGTCAATCCAGGTTTCAACATTTTATGGTATCTCGATTGCGTTACAAGCGATCTTTCCATGCCTGATCTACTCCACACGATGCAAATTGGGATGTTGCAGTACCTCCTGACATGGCTTCACAAATTTCTCAAGCAGCATAAGTTGCTTGACAAGTTCAATGATATTTGGCTCTCGGTGCCTGCATACCTTGATGTGATGAAGCGAAGATGTACATATGAGGAGGTTACGCGTTGGAACGGAGGAGAAATCAAGACGATGACATAATTCCTTGTGGAAGTCGTATGCAATACTCTGCGGAACCGAAGACCCTCTCAGCACAGTCTTTTTGACCGTGAAGTTGAGTGTTCTTGCTCTCTTATTGAGTTCTATTTCTATTGCCAGTATGACTCTCACGATGATGAAATGCTAGACCTCATGACAATACTCTATGTCACTTTCACGATTCGAAGGATATGTTTCAACAATTCAGAGCTGGAAAATGACTTGCAGCAGAGGCCAAAGAGAGACGTATGGAATTGTATACCAAGCAGGATGCTGAGTTGGAGGAAAACTGGAAGAAAACAGCGGCCTTTCAAAAGTACTTTCGCGATGCCTGGAAAGGTATTATCGATACAGAAATAGCCGAATACATTGAAGAGGGTAGTGATTTCAACTTTCCCAAGATACATCTCATGCAATACATCTGAGAGCAGATACAATGGTATGGTTCGCTTAAACAGTGGTCGATGGAGATCGGAGAAAGTTCACACCGGAAGCAGATTAAGGACAGGTTTAATGCCTCCAACAAGATGGGTGATTACTATACTCAAATAATCAACTACTACCGTCGGAGTGATGTATTCGCTGTCAGAAAGGCCAACCGTGAGGTATGGAACTGTAATCGAGCTACTCTACAGACGACGACAGAAGTGACCACGGAAGTGACAATGGAAGTTATGGCAGAAGTTACAGCAGAAGTTACTGTGGAAGTTAGTAGACATTATTTATTGAGGTTCATATCTCTACAGCAACACAAAGGAAAAGAGAAAGTCAAGGACTTTCAAGGCCTCTTGAAAACAATCAGTGACGACGTCCTTCGAAATGGTCTGTACGATGCCACCTGTCGTTTCTTACACTCCAAGCAGGTTAATATCGATTCGGATGATCTCTTAAGTAGCGCTGCCATAATTTACCATTGGATTGGAGGTAGAATCACGCAACATGCATGACGAGCGCATCATTCAGAAGCTCAGATATACTGGAGATAAACTATGGTATTCTGGGGCTGCCCACCATGACTTGGTATGGGTTCAAACTTCGCAACGTAAGGAGCGGTAGGAGCTGTCTCACAAGGCACTGCAGGGACGCATACTGTACTGTATGCTTCGCCTATTCAATCTGCGAGTCGTCCATCCACGTGGAACAAATACCTTTTGGCTAGCATACATTGAAGTCACGAAGCCTGCCAATGGTGGAATGCCGGAAAGTACATCGCAGCTGGTCAGGGTAGTAAAACCATCTTCCGGAGGTACATACGCAGTTTTTATTGCAGGAAATATTGTGGATGCAGCTCACTTAATTCCAGAGGAGTCCATTTCGTCGAAGTCAGAGAATAATGCATGGATAGTCAACAGTCATATAGACCTAGCAATCTGGAACGATATTTATTATATGGTAGAGGATGAGTTGAATACAGCAGTGAAGAGGGTATAAACTGTGTTTAGAACTGTAAGGTGTTTAGAACTGTAGGGTGTTTAGAACTGTAAGGTATTAGAACTGTAAATAGACAATACGCCGTACATAGCATCATCATTGCCCAGAGCAGAATTGACACCGAGTACCAAGTACCGATAGGCAGACCTTCAAGTTGCTTGCGTTCAACCTAGACATGGATGCAAGCAAAGTTATGGTGAAATATGCCGTGCATAGTATCGTTATTACAAAGCCCAGAGGATTGTTGCCACCGAGTACCAAACTCTATGCAATTCACCGGCCAGAAGAAAAATATGGTATATTAAGCGTTCCAAGGTACTGTGCAGAGTAACATGCGACCGTGTGAATACCTAGTGCCAGAAGTTGTTTTTGCAGTGCCTCATGTTGTATCGTCACGGACTTACTTGTTACCCTGCCAACCGATATTTCAGGCGCTCCTGGCACACCACCAAAATCTGGAAGTGACTAATAAGCCTGGGTGCAGGGATGTTTTCCTGATGAATATCAAAAGCAATGAAATGAGATATTATTTGTGTCATTGTGTATTTTCTATTTTGATATCAGAATTAGAAATATCTGATGGTGAGTGGATATCGCAAAGGGGTATGATATCATTGTCAGACATATTGGAACCCAGTAATATCTTTTGTCTTTGACTGCGAATAAATACATTTGACCTGATATGATCTGACTCTTAGAACTAATTATTGGCCTCTGATGCCAGATATCCATGTTCTGACTATGAGTCTGCAACATTTATCTTTTGTGCAATCAGAAGAGATTCATCAGTTTTTCACTCATCTCCAGAACTGAATTCAATGCATACCTCTCAAGCTCTTTGGGTATTTGCCTGATAAATTTCAACATTACACTCTTTGAATAATATTATGAATTACATCATATATTTCAAAAATCGATTTCCTTGCCATTCATATCACCCCTAGCCTTATACCTGACAAATATTGACTCCAACACTGACTTGTGATGCATTTGAATATTATTCCATCTTTTTGATTGATTAATGTTCAGAGTAATATCTCTAATAGCCTCCATATTGAGATAGTAATTGTATATATTATAGCCATCACCTGTATCTTGATCGACAATAATAGTGTTATTTCGTATCATATGAATATCAACCATTGCATCCTCAGAGAATTCATCAATTTGAAAGAGCAGTGACCAATATGATAATACACGCAGGAGCAAATGATACCTTGTCATGGGCAAAGGTAGATTTCAATCCTCACACAAGGGCAGGTTACTAAGTGATGAGATATTAGGGTCAATGAAATCATATATATATCTTCGAACATTGCAAACTCCTTGTAAGGATATACGTTCTCATATAGAGGGATACATGTAGATACGGTTGCAAATAATGATAAGTGAATATAGTAGAATAGTATGTAGGTAAGTAAGTAAGTAAGATAATCGCTAGCGTGTTAAAAGCACTTCACAAGGTGACTATATAAGAAGGGCTTAACCTAGCCTCAGCTGCCAAGTGCATGTACGAGGCCAAGTGCGCCTCTGAGCCAAGTGCACTTATAAGACCAAGTGCACCTGGTGCTGCCATTATACCCCTACAGCCAAAACACCAACCTTCAACTAATTCTGAAGGGTATTTTGAGTGCTGTTACCCATTGGAGAATCATGAGTTTACACTGTTAGCTGCACATTGAATGTATCAGCTGAAGATGTGTGGTCTAGATTTTTATTGTCGAGACTGTTATGTACTATACAGTATACACTGCCTGACATTTCCTAATCTTTTGTATTGTTTCTGAACAATTTATTTACTATTCATGAGCAAGTGCTAGATTATGAATTCCGTATGTAGACATATTGAAACTACTATGTGGTTAATGCTTTGCGAATTTGATGATATCGGGTATGAGTTTCTTCTGACTCTGATTGAACCTGCTGTGAACAAGCTGCTAACTTACTTTCTTTCATTGGCAAAAATGTATGAGATGCAGATAATCATCAGCTTCCACTCCATAATGAAATGGCCAAATCACAACTGATAGCTATGATAGGTATATTGAAGTTTGGTGGAATAAGTGTCCATCCGACGGTTTTATTATCTCAGTAACAATGATGTTTCTTTCTTGAGATATCTTTGGACAATGTGATTCTGTTCATACTTTACAATTTTGATTGGCTGTAACTATGAATTATTGACACTCTTGAGCAGCTCTGCATACGAAATACAGTATGTAAGTAATTGGCCAATTGATTTCTCTCGATAGTTTACTAACTTTCTTCATGATCCAGAGTAATAATGAAATACAATTGTTTTCCAGATAGGCCAGCACCACATGATTGATATCATGTATCTTTATTCTTACCTAGAACATGAATACAAAATAATAACAGTGGATTGTTGTAGTGTTTATCCTATCATATCAATTGCTAACAACTCATGTCATTCAGCAATTGATCGAACCTTTAAATCTATCAGTTGGCAGTGGTGATTCATATATTCGCTACTAGCTGCCTGGATAATTCATACATTTGGATTGTATTTATTCCGATTAGTCTGTGATTGCCTAACAATTCAGAATTTCAAGCACCACTGTCAGCATGTATCATGGTATCCCCATTGGAACTATGACCTCCGATACATAGTATTTTCAAGATGATAGATTTCTTTGTTGTCCTGTTTAAAGATGCATAACAGTTCCTCACAATGAAGGATATATCAAACTCTAATGATAGTATTTCTTATAGTTAAATCTTGTAACCAGTTATTGAGTTTTACTCCACTTCAAGTTGTATCCGAATGTTTCAAGTGGTAAGTGCCATTGTTGTCTTGTTCAAAATTCTTACAAAATTCTTACTAGTATTGGTAATGAACCGGATTAGTTTGAGATAGATCGAACTGAGTAGGAGTTCGATACAGATTCGATGCGATATTTGGAGAACTGTCGAGGTTTGATCAAAACTCCAAACCGAATCCCAGAAATTGCAAATGACATTAAGTAAGCGAGGTCTTTTCTGATTGGCTCGATTTCCAATTCATCTGGTTGCGCTTGCAGTTAGCTATAAGATGAATAACATATCGAGCCGAACGGACAAGAACTTGCCTACTTATTTTTGTTTCATGTCATGGGGCCAAATGGTAGGGTTTGAGGGTGAACATCTTGGCAAGGATCCGCTTTGCTCAAACTGAACCGGTTCGTAAATGATATGAATTGCCAGTGGTTCGTTCCCAATACTGACCCTAACAATACAGAATATCAAATATTACTGACATCATCGGTCATAATAATATCTCTCTTAAGCTCCAACTGGTCCTCTATCTACGACCTACATTACCTGTTGTTATGATATATCAAATGAGTATATTAGACTGCAAGTGTCTTGATTATAGTGTTAAAAGATGCATAGAATATTATTGCAAGTTATGACAAATAACACCATATTTCATATATTACTATCCTTGCTATGGTTGAATACTTCAAAGCTATATCTGTCAAGATTGATTTCTAGCAACTCCACAGCACACTATTCAATTGCAACTGTTAGATAATCACTGTCACATAGAAATTGACAGGCAAATGATACTATCCAACTGAAATGTCTCAATGGTTGAAGAAAAGGGCTCCTTATAATTGCTAATGACGATCATATATCAGAGGAATTGAAAGATAAGTTAATGATCGCATAATATAAGAATTATTTCCAGAGATGGCTATAACTGACTCTGGTCATCGCAGACTATATATATGACTGTCTCCTGATGATTCACAAATTCTACTGTACTTCTGCAGTACGTTATAGTATTCTACATATCTAAATCTATTTTCAGACGAATCAACTATCAAATCTTTCACTTAAACCATTCTAACAGACAGATATCGTCAAATTGTAGATTTCAAAATATTGTACACCACCTAAACTGAAGAGGATAACCTCCAATGTATAACATCACAACTGTAACTGTAGTCTTACTAGTACAAGTATCATACTTTCTTCTTTCAGAACTTGCATGTTATATAAGTCATGACCATTTACTCAGGATGTAAAAGTCACTAAAGATAAAAATCAAAGGCACAAATATTTGGCTTTCCAATCAAATATTGTTACCACTTTTTTTGGCTCATCAAGTAGCTTGCCCTTCTACTATCTAAGATTACAGAGTTCTTTATACTTCTATCCTCTCCTTCTGGCAATCACTTCTTGTTGCTCCATTTCTCTTAGGCTTCTCTACCCAATCACCCTTCGTACCAATGTTTTTCCATAAATTATGCTTACTTAACTTCTCGGCAGGACCTTCCATGCTACCTCCTACCTGGATTGATAGATTCTCTAGTGATATCTGTCTTTTCCAGATTTATGAATTGGACCTATCGTAATCTTTCGAACACTTGATCTACAGGTGAATGTAATTGTTTCAATTGTGAGAAGTATTGGCAACGAAGCGGACCGGTTCGTCGTGGATTGAACCAAGGTGGGGTTCGACACGGATTTGATCCGAGATTTGGACGAAGTTCCGAGGTTTGTCCGAACCGGTTCGCGAACCATCTATCTTCGAAGGACAATAAGTAAGCGAGTTCTTGTCCGATCCGCTCGAATATTAGCGCATCGTGAAGCGGGAGAAGTTAGCTACAAGATGCACTAATATTCGAGAGGATCGGACAAGAACTCGCTTACTTATTGTTGTTCGCAGTTGTAGGTCGAAATGGTGGGGTTTGAGGCGAAAGTCTTGGCAAGGATCTGGTTCGCTCGGACCAAATCGGTTCGTCAATGGTACGAACCCCGGGCGGTTCGTTGCCAATACTAATTGTGAGGGGTATTGTTGGATGTAGTCTGCATCGAAGTGGTCATCAAAGATCTCATCAACAAATGATATAGACTAAGATACTTTTGAATCTACACCCTTTGAACTGTCATCATAATATCTATAGTATGAGCAGGCAGTTTATCGATCCAGTAAGCACAATTGATTTCTTATCAGTGGTGTGGTTGACTGCATAGAT
Source organism: Wilcoxina mikolae CBS 423.85 (assembly GCA_014904905.1). NCBI lineage: Eukaryota > Fungi > Ascomycota > Pezizomycetes > Pezizales > Pyronemataceae > Wilcoxina > Wilcoxina mikolae. Next base: position 133,023 of record MU122253.1, read on the forward strand.
TCTTATCTGATTTCGTTGGTTTTTGTAACCAAGTAAGTTAGATCCAGTGCAGACTCGATGAGGTGCAAAGATGGTACTTGTATCATCACTATCGAATTATCGGTCAAATGATTGTAGGTGATCCCACTTCAAGAGAATCTGGAGATATACAATTTGTGAGATAAAATACTATCCCCTTCCTTTCAGGGTTTGTCTCTGAATGATCATACTAATCTGTCCATTATTGCCTTGGTGAAAATAATATCTTGTTCCCAAAATCAAAGTCCCTCCTTCCTTTCTTGATCTGGTAAAATATAACCCTTGTGCTTCAAATCAATTCTACTAACATATGTGTCTTGCTAGCCGTTACAAATACTTCAAGGGGAAAAGAGATTAGCTCTAACGTTCATCCTTAGCCAACTGAGGATTATGCTAATGATACTCCTTCATCAACCTTTTTTTATTGGTGATCTCACAAAGTTGATCACTCTAACCTGCCTCATATTGATATCCCTTCCACATAACCAAGTACAGCACCTTTCTTCTTTACTTGTAATACTGGCTGTCAATAATCTATTCTACCTCAAAACGTATTTCATATTTATAGCCTTCCATATCATGATACAGCCTGTTATTGTTACTACTTGTAGCACATTGTGTTACAGGTATGATTGGTATAGTGATGGTTGAATAAGATTCGGTGAGAGAGACATGAAATGCATTGTGGATACACCATTGCTTCTGACTGTTCAAGCTGTATTGCGGTGTGTGAGAGAACTTTTAGAACTTTTAAAGGATCATGTAGCTTCGCATCTAGTTTTCTAGATAGATGTCTGGTTCTGAGGTTTCTTGCTTTCAATATAACTAGATCACTGACTGAATGCTTCGGGGGTTCCTTAGTATGTCTTTCATGGTATATCCCCAATTACCTTTGTACTTTCTCTAAGCCTTTTTGACCTAGATCATGTACACTTGACATCCAATGGATATACTTCCTGAATGTCCAATTCTTGGCCTCTGCATCAATGGGCTAATTCATTGTAGGATCCAATCCATAGTTGGTACAGATTGATTTTATACCAGTTGTGATAGGAAGACAGTTATTATACCCATTGTCTTCTATTAGAAATATCTCTGATTAGGTATTGTGCTCATGATTACAGTAGTTCTGCAGATAGCATTTCAACAGTTGGTTTACTCTTTCCATTTGAACATCGACTTCTGAATCAATTTGCAGAGACATTTTCAATTGAATAGTAAAAGCTTCGACCATGCAGGACAAAAATGCTGATGGGAAACTAAAGTCTCAGTCTGATACTATGTTCGAGGATAGATGATGGAATCTGCATATGTCTTTTAAGAAGATATTGACCAGTTATATAGCTTTCCTATTACCATCATTTAATGTTATGAAGTGTACTATCTGTGTAAATCTGTTAACGATAATCTATACTGATGAGCAATCACCTGACAAAGCGAAATCAATGATAAAGTCAATAGAGATTGAATTCCAGGTGCAATACCCTAATTCAAGGGGTTGCAGAAGTCCCTAGCATGTATGGTGAACTGGCTTGTCCTTCTGATACTCAGGGTCTCTGTGGATATAGTCTTCAATGAATTTCTCCACCTCAGGTCAAAAGATATTCCTTCTTAACAACTCAATTATCTTGTTTTGTCGAATATGTCTAGCTACCTTCCAATCATATTCCACTTTGAGTATCTGTTTTCACAACTGCAGATTGTCTGAAATCTACAGCCTGCATTTAAAATGAAGATGTTCATTATAAAATTTCATTTCAGGGTTAGAACTGCCTTCCATTGCTCTGACATACTCTTTCTGCTATATAGAATCCTTGTTTGCAGTACCTACCACTGCCAACAACAACTATGAATTCAACTTGACTATTTGGATACTCCTCAACCGTATTGAAGAAATCATGATAATATCACCTCATAACTTTTTTCCTGTGATCTGGACTGTTAACCCTTGAGAAGGTACTAACAGACCGAATTTTAGAACGCAGTGAATCTGCTAGTGTTCATTTTCTTCAGGACCATCTGCTCCCTTTTCATGCCAGTACTCTGATCACCTACATAATTCTTCAGGTTTGCTATTGGTACTAGTGTTGGCAACGAACCGCCCGGGGTTCGTACAATTGACGAATCGATTTGGTCCGTGTGAACCGGATCCTTGCCAAGCCTTTCGCCTCAAACCCCACCATTTCGACCGACAACTGCGAACAAAAATAAGTAAGCGAGTTCTTGTCCGATCGGCTCGATATTTGGTGCATCTTGTAGCTAACGTCTCCCGCTACAAGATGCGATAAAATTCGAGCCGATCGGACAAGAACTCGCTTACCTGTTATCGTTCGAAGATAGATGGTTCGCGAACCGGTTCGGACAAACCTCGGAACTTCGTCCAAATCTCGGATCGAATCCGGATCGAACCGCACCCTGGTTCGATCCGCGACGAACTGATCCGCTTCGTTGCCAACACTAATTGGTACTACCTGGTCTGTAAAATATTTTGAAGTCATAATTAGTGTTGGCAACGAACCGTCCGGGGTTCGTACTATTGACGAACCGATTTGGTTTGCGCGAACCGGATCCTTGCCAAGCCTTTCGCCTCAAACCCCACCATTTCGACCTACAACTGCGAACAAAAATAAGTAAACGAGTTCTTGTCCGATCGGCTAGATTTTTAGCGCATCTTGTAGCTAACTTCTCCCGCTACAAGATGCGCTAAAGATCGATCGGATTGGAGAAGAACTCGCTTACCTATTATCGCTCGAAGATAGATGGTTCGCGAACCTGTTTGTACAAACCTCGGAACTCCGCCCAAATCTCGGATCGAATCCGGATCGAACCCCATCATGGTTCGATCCGTGATGAACCGATCCGCTTCATTGCCAACACTAGTCATAATTAGCCAGTTTCTGTGGCCAACAGGTTTGTCTATAATTCATGATCTTGGTAGTGGTAAAGTAGTCGAGATTCTTATGATCAGCAAATTCACTAATCGGATGGGCTGCACCTATGACATATTGTCTCCATTCTTGAAAAGAAGTTACTATTACTAGCACCTCCTTATCGTGGAACCAATAATTGATTTTTGTGTTATCAATATTTAGAGTATAGTATGTCACGTTATGTAATCATCCATCGATAACCTGTGAATAAACAGTATTTGTATCAAATTCACTGGCATCAAATTCGATGACCATCGGGTAAACAGGTTCAAATAATGAAGGATGTGTTTCTGTATAAAATAATGCTTTAACTGATCGAAAGTCTGCTGGCAACTTGGATTTGCCATACAAGCGAAATACTCATCAGTTTGTTTGATTAGATCTGTTAATAGTTTGCAAATTCTTGAAAAGTCCTTAATAAAGTGCAAGAATAATTGGCAAATCCTAGGAACAACTGGATATCCTTGATTGAGTCTGGCATCTTCCATTATAGAATAGTATCAACCTTGCCTTCTGCCATGCTAATATCTTCTCCTGATATGATATATTAAAGGAACTCAACTTACATCTGATATCATGCATACTTATCAGGTGCTATTCACAGATTATTTATCTGTAATATCCAAATAACTTTTCTGATCAATCATACATTCTATTCTTCATCTTAGGTATAATTGAGGATATCATCTATATTAACTTCTACTATATGATCCATACGATTTCTCAGGATTTCATTCATCATAGCTTGGAATATAGCTGGTTCATTTGCCAATCTAAATGGTATCATCTGATATTGATAGGATCCATATTTTGTACGATTTGCTGTTTTCTATGCTTCACCAGACATGATCCCAATAATATTGTAAACAGCTTTTATGTCAATATTTGTAATGATCATTTAGCCAGTAATCCTATCTCTGAGTTCAGTCATTGGTGGCACCAGATACTGGGTCGTAATCATGATATAGTCAAGTTCTCTGTAATACACACATAAATCGTAGATTGGAACATTCGATACTATCAGGGGATTCAATCAACCGAAAACATTTCAATATCAGTGGCTGCATTTATATGTATATATGTAATACCCTTGATCTATCTTACTCAGTACTAAATATTAGGGTACTATTATCGTATTCAATCGAAAATGTACTAATAGCTATCATAGTATTATGCTAAAGGTAATGTGTTGATATAAATGGGAGCTTATCATTGTCTTCTGTAATTTCTCTGAGTAATCCATGCTTGACAATCAATCAGTAAGATAGTATAATATCAGTTGATGACTCTATTAGTCTGATTTGGAGGGATTCTTTGGTACAATGACTTTCATTCCATAGAGTGACTGGATAGGTGTATTGTTAACCAACTCCATCTACTATCTGATAATTACAATTCTAGACTAACTTTGGTTCTGTTTGAGATATCAATGCAATACTATTAGATCTGGCCCACTACTGTTACATTATTGATCAGTCACATCCTGTATCCAGAAGAATCTTTATAGGGACATTCTTATTGTCCTTGAAAGATGTATACATGTGTACTGTGGGTTTTTGCATCAGTTTTTGATTCAGATTGCTGTTATTTCATTGTCTTAGCTTCAGGTTGAGGTACTTTGGCAGAGGCCTTGTATTATCGTTTATTTGTTGTAGAAACCACGATGAACTACCTTTCGATACAGAACCATCTACAATCGGATATTGTTCTATTGAAAATGAGAAGGAGGGTTAGAATATTCATTAATTCTGTTTCAAGGAAGATTTGTTAGTCATATATTTGCACTTCGATACTATATGACCAGCAGATTAGCTACGAAAAGCCTGTCGGATAGCTCATTGGGACCCTGAGAGTTGAATCCTACAATGACCTCTTACCAGTTATTAAGAAGACTGAGACTATTGATCTATTGGCAGTGGATTCCTCAGGTGAGCTAGTCAATAAACCAATGGTTCCAACAGAACCTGAACTCCGAGACCATGCCGAAGATGAGAATCAATATAGTGTCATCGCTGAAGCACTGACCAATGAAGGGAGACTATATGTACCTGCTGACATTGCACTTGGTGGTATAGTGACAAGTCACTTTCATGGCAATCCTCAGTCTAACCATTTTAGGGCTCTTAACACTGCTGAGTTAGTCTCTAGAGATTTCTATTAACCCACGATACACGCATACCTAAGGAATTGCATCAGTAGCTCAAACGTATATCACTGAATCAAGGACCTTCAGTATACCCGGCACTGAGTCACCTTGCCACTGTCACCACAATTACAACTATGAGAGGGTGATACCATGAACATCATGACAGATATGTCAGATTCGTCAATGTTTGGAAAAACAGAAATCCTAGTTATTGTTGATGTATTGACAATAGTTGTAATCTACCTCCCCTGCAGAAAGGATATTGACTAATCAGAGCTGGCTAGGCTCTCGCTCAAGCATATAATCTGCAAATGTGGAGTACCTGATATCATCATCACTAATCTCCGGACCCAGTTCATGAGTTGATTAATGGTGACAGTCTGTAGCCATATCAGCATGGATTACCTGCTATAGACCATACTTCATTTTCAGACAAATGGCTGTACATAGCATCAGAATCAGATGATGGAGCAGTATCTCGGAACTTTCTGCAACTACAAGCAGAATGACTGGGTGAAGCTCTTGACATTGAATGAAATGACATACAATAACTCCATGCATGCTTTGGCAAGGATAATCTCCTTTTGGGCTAATTATAACTACAATCTACCACTGCAATTCCAGACCCTTAAGGCTGTACCGAACCTATAATCAGAGATCCAAGCAGCTGCCTTCACAGCTGAACTTAAGGAGACTCACTGTATCCTCTGGGAAAATATACTGGAAGCCTAAATCAATTAGACAAAGTATGCTGGTGGCAAAGAAAAAACGTTCGATGTCAGAGATAAGATCTGACTCTCAACTAGTAATATTACTAAAACGAGAGCGTCCAAGAAGTTGGAGTACATGTATATTGGGCCATATAGAGTGCGTAACATCATCAATAAGCATACTAACAGATAGGACTTAAGAAAGATGATGTATATACACAATGTTTTTCACGTAGTCCTGATTACACTTGTTTAGTGCTCGCAACCTACTATTGGCTAGTCACCATCAGAACCATAACTGAGAATTGTCGATGATAGAAATGAATGTGAAGTTGATTGTAATCTCAATTCCAAGCGACGACTCTGAAAGGTACAATATCTTGTACACTAAGCTGGCTATTACTATCTTCATTCAAGCTAAGAGCTGACAGAGAATTTCGAATGTATTGAAGAGGTAGTTGATCTGTTTCATCGGAATCATTCAACAAAGCAACACCTATAAACGATGACATCGACCCCAATGACTAGGAGGTGGACGTGGAGGATTCAGGACTATTTGGATATTTTCTGCCCTTCCCTTGTCTTCATTTCTTATGAATCTGAGCCTGATATAAATAGCATCGATACATATTTTACCATCGCTACTAGAGGTATATTTTCTCCTTGTACCGTATCCACTGTAACTCTGCTGTAATGTTACTGACTGGTCGTGGTACCTATGCAGATGTGTGACGGCATATGCATTTAACCTTGTCTTTGTTTATGTATATTTAAATATACTACAGAGCAGGAAATCTGCAGATAAAGAGGAGGATAATACAATGGTAGTAGCAGGTACACTTGGCTTGTATACGCAATTGGCCAGGTAAGTACACTTGGCTCGCAGGAGTACTTGGCCTCATATGTGGACTTCGCTCACAGGTATACCTTGCCTCGTAACTGCACTTCAATCACATCTACACTTGGTACAAAAGTACACTAGACAGCTGAGGCTGGGTAAATACACTTCATATATAGTTACCATGCAAAGTACTTTTACACTGTAGTGATTGTCTTACTTACATACCATCTATATAATAGATATAATCTTCATCACCTATTCCTGTTTGCAACTGTATTAACACCAATCCATCTGTACGAAGATGTATACTCTTACAAATATCTATTTCTCTATTCAGAGTTTCTGCAGATCAGAATATTTGTCTATTTCTTGGTTATTGTCTTCGTTCTTATCCTTCCCCTGATACTCATTTCTCTTGTACTTTTATAACTTTCTTGTCTTGAAAGTTGTTACGGTTCAGATGAAACTTATTTATTCCATTCATCTGATCTCCATACAATGCATCTGCTCACTTGATTCATTTAATAAAGTGTGTGTTGCCTTTGGGAGGTACCTCAGCAGTTGACTTTCAATCCAGTATGTCTTCTAGTATTCAATGTTTCAGGTGATGGAGATAAGAGGTTTCTCTAAGGTATACTTGACAGTTGAGAGTTTCAACCTTTGTCAGGTAGTCTTGAATATCTGCAGAGTACTTTAGATCATTCATCTTATGCAGGGACTTCTCTTCCTGTTGCATATTGATGAATTTCTTATCATGAATAATGTCCTGTTATTATCCAGGAAGAACTTCTTCATGTTCTCTTCACAGGTATCATATCAGGCTAGTACTTTGCCTCTAAGAGTGTTCCAATCCAGAAAATTTTATCATTGTCATCATTCGATTCTTCATGGTAATAGTATAGTCAATGCTCCACTAATTGAGTACACCTTCTATATATTTACATAGAATGCTTCTTGTCACCTTTAAACTGCAGAGGCATGTTCATGTTGCCTTTTGTGGAGGACCTTGTTGGTTCAGGAGGGTTGGGTAGTGGTGTACTGATATCCATGCAGCTAGAGGAAGGTAAAGTGATTTGACTTAGATTTATAATTCATCAATTGCTTCCTTCCCCATCTCCTCCCCCATCTCCTCCTTTATCTCCAACTCCTTCCCTACTTCCCCTGCCTCTCCTACCTGCTCTGCTTCCTATACCTTCTCTGCCTCCACTGCCTCCTCGGTCTCATCAATCTACCTCTTTATCTTTGCAGTCAGAGGACCTAGATACCAAATTTGAACTTCCTGGAGGGGGCGTCACTTCCTCAGGATACAGATTAAGAGCTTGTCTGATCCAATACCCTTCTCCCTTAGTCCTTATACTGTAACAAAGGTAGAACCCTTTATTACTTGGTTCGGTATTTTCTTCTTGATCTTCAAAGACAGATCTTGCAAGGGACAAGATAGATTCCTTTGTAGTTTCTTCTGAAAGTCTTGTCATAAGGATCCTTGTTAATTTCCAGAATCTCTTTTCTATATCCCTTTCGGTTGTCCTTATATCACTCTCTTTCTATTTCTTCTCAGCATCACCCTTTTGTTGAATTCAGTGACTCTGTCAGCCTCTTTATTGGCATTCTTCTGAAGTTCACCAAGTCTCATGGCTTCTTCATTGGCTTTGTATTTGACAATACTATATTCTTCTGACGAATTGTGTACTTGGAGAGCAAGATTTTTCAGGACTCTTTCTCTCTTTTCAAACACACCAGAGGGAGAGGATCCAGCAACTCATGAGCACATCATTTGCTTCCCATGAGCCAGAGATTATTGTTCATATACTTTGAAGCAATGTGATTTAAAAATGGTAATTGATTCGCTTCAAATAGATGGGACTGGATGAAGATATTTGTATAGTACTCAGTCTGTACCCTCTGCAGACACTCAATACCTGATTTCACAGCCTCATAGATCTCGTTTTGACAAATCACATGGACTTTTTATGTATGAACCAACCCAGTTAAGGCTTCTCTGTTTTTGAAGTTATGTATTTCTGTCTGTATAATCAGAACATCCATTCGATTCAATTCTGCTTCAATATTGTTGATGAATATGACTACCCAGCCAGCGGTATAATGTCATATGATTAGCTCGTATCAGACTACTTCCTTCCCCTTATCTCCTGCTGTTTTCAATTTATTATCTTCATATACCAACGTTACCGTGACTGCTTTCTCCATTATAGAATCAGACCCAGCATCCATTACTATTGAATGTATGACCCAGATTTAAATTCGAAAGATATAATTGTAAACATTTTATCTTCTGAAGATGCAGACTAATCAATATTCCACTCAATGAGGGGCCTAGCAGCAGAGTCTTATTGTAACTGCAGAGATGGTTCTTAATCTGGTGAGTAGAACATTCACAAATCTGGTTAGATAACTGCTGCAATCAGTGTAAACAAGATGAGCATCCTGAGATATGGGAGGGATTGAAGCCTTCTGAGTTTTGCATGGTGTAGAAGTTCTGTTTTTGATCGTTAGATAATGATAGCCCATGCCACCTGGATAAGTGCTCTTGTGATACAGATATTCAGTGGTAGCTTCCTTGAGGGAGAAAATCCCTTTTTCAATAAATGTTGTGCAATTCAAAGTCAGGTTGATTGTATCAGCACTCTCCCTGTGAAACGTGATAGCCAATATCTGCAATGAAAAAGAACATTCAAGATGGTAAAGTATCATGAATCTTTGTCAATTTTGAGAGTAGAAAGTTAGCTTCAACAAAGGTGTTTCATTGTAAACAATCGTATGTAACACTGAGAGTATCACTCCTGTCTTACCACCACAAGTATTATCCTGAGTGCTTACAGAACTTCCTTCCGAAGAGAGAACGGAAGATTTATTGATCATATGAAGGTTGCAAGTGATAACGATTCAAGAATAAGATATTTGGCTTTACAATGGTATCTTATTAAGGGATGTTCTTCTCGTCAAGAAATATACCCTTCTACCTTCAGAGATTCCAGATATTGTTATCCTTCTATCTTCTTACTCTAACAATTACTTCTATCTACACATTTCTTATGAGCTTTTCTACATAACAACTCATCACACCAATGTCATTTCTTATATAACTCATTCTTCACTTCTCAGAATGACCTTCAATTACCTCTCCTACTTGGACAAACAGATTCCCTACTGACATCAGTATTTGGAACTTTTGCTGTCTGGACCTATCATATTCTATCGATCTCTTAGTCTCTTGGAGAATACTACTATTTCTATAGTGAGTTTATCGTTTTAAACAGTTTAGATATACATAGTTAAAACAGACCTAATCAGCTATGATTCAAAAACAAGTGGTGTTGTATCTACAGTGTTTCAGCTATCTTCGTATTTTCAATGGCATGAGCTGACAAAGTATTGATCTGGTCACCACCATTAATTGCTAATCAGTGATTTGATTGACAGCATCGGTGCTCATCAAATTTCATTGATTGTACTAACGAAACAAGTGATATTTTGTTGACATTCAATATCTTGCTGGAATGGTACTTGTACCATCTCAATCGAGTCATCGGTCAAATAATTGTAGGTAGCTCCACTTCGAGGGTATCTAGTGATATACAAAATGTAAGGTGTAATACAATGACATAATGCAAGTACAATATACCTTATTTGAAACTGCTCTTACTATCATCAGGAGGGATACCACTGTAACTCCCACATATTCTCCCACTATTACTGCTTTCAAGAATGCTGCTGCTACTGCAGATGATAATATACCTGTAACTCCTGTCAATCAGCCAGTTACTTCTCTGAATCCAACACTTACTCTTTCTAATCTACAGGCTACATATTCTGCAAATCTGCTGGATACTCTGGCCATCGAAATCTCTGCTCCTACATGTGAGGAACAATGGAAGGTATCATATCCCTAGAACAAAATGGTTACACAAACAATACAATTCAAGGGCTAGACCTCCTTGCAGGTATTCAGTTACTCTGAGGAAGTAACAGTAGGAAATAATGTCTGCTGGAGTTAGAAAGGTACATTACAAGGAAAATAGATATTATGTCAAGAGTGGTACCATGTCACCATTTGTCACGACATCATATAATGTAAAATATATATGAGAGGTATTCGAACTAACAGAATTTGGGTTACAGCACATTCAGTACTACGAACAATAGACTAAACACATATTAACAAAGATAGTAATGGTAAACGTTATTTGTGAGATGATTGTAGATCATTCCCAGGACAGCTTAATACAGATGAACAATGCCTGTATTGCAGCATTGCATGAGATCGTTGAATGCTATATTATTCAAATGTTCTAGGGTATCTGGATGGTTGCATGTATGTATAAGAAGGTTATTCTTAAGTAGGATCACATGAGGCATGTACTTTGAAAATAGAGGTTGATTGGAAATTATATAGCCTAAGTAAAGGTTATTGTGGTAGCTTGATCACTATAATTATTATATTGGATATTTGAGTCTTCTTCTTTTGACTGCACTTTTCTCTTCCGCTGTTTTTGTTGATTTCCATTGCACTTCATTATTTTCCTTGAAGTGAACTCTTATTAAATATGTTTAGCTCACTGGCTAACTTTGTATTGCTGGATAACTTTGTTTCATACTGGTTGGCTTGATAATTCATATTGTTTATCTATTGGCAAATAGTGAATGTGAGAAGGTATATATGGATTTTAGATAATATCATAGCATATTGGAGATATAATTGTAAATATGAATGGAGTATTCATTAATCAGATATGTTAACAAGGTATAATACTGCCAAAGTAAATAGTTCAATTGATACAAACCATATCGAATGACAGAATACCATGTCCAATAATACGAAATCAAATTACTTTGCCAACTATCATCCATCTGCTTCTTCGATTTCCAGAGCACAAGTATGCCGAGTATGTAGGCTATGATTCCCAAGGTCGACTTGCTCGAGTCAGTATCTCCCCCCAAGTCGGCATCGGTAAAGCATGTCATCAACTTTGGGCAACGTCCATGTTGGCCAGTTCAGGTAGAATCGTAGATAGTTAACTTGAAGTCGGAGGAACCATGGAGGTAGCAGAGGTGGTCCTTTACGACTTTCCAGTGCAAATTGAAAGACCGGGCTGTATATCAGCCCAGTACCGTGGTCATGTAGACTACGTCTGGTCGAGTTCCGAGGGCAGCATAGAGTATGGAGCCGATAGCCTTCTGATAGGTCTTGGGGTAAAACGGCTCTTCATCAGGTTTTATAGCATGGAGTTTGAAACTGACCTCCATCGGGGTTGAGCACTTTCTTGAGTCAGTCATCTCGAACCGTTCCAGAATTCAATTGATGTATCCGATTTGATGGATTGCAATTAATTTCTTTTTGCAGTCTCGAGTAACCGTCATGCCGAAGTATTCGAACTTGTCAGGTACAGATACTCGGCCCGCAGCTTTAAATTTCTTGTGGAATTGATTGACGATTGAGGGGACGTATTGTAGGCTGCCGATAATCATAATGTCGTCTACATACACGGAGATGAGGACACAATCTGATTGGCTGCAAGTGAGTCTGCTGCCGAAGAATAAGCTGGGGGTTGCAATCGAGGCTGGGAGTCCAAGGTCGTCGACTATAAAGTCATAGACCTCCTCGAAATATTCTCGGTTAGCCTGCTTGATACTATTGAAGGTTTTGTTTAACTTGACCAATGGTCCAACTCGGCTATACGGGTCGGACCAGTGACCTTCTGGAAGGCACATATATAGTATTTCATACAGTGGACAGCCTAGGAAGGCCATCGGTATGTCTAATACTGCAATGTCAAGGTCAAATCTGGTCGCTAGGCCAAGGGCCAGTCAAATGGAGGCCGAATCAATAACCAGGGATATGATCTCAGTGTAATCACCGGGTTTGTGGAGGTCTCCACGACCTACCAGCCTCACTTCCCATTTATCAATCTGGCCATTTGCTAGCAGCTTCCTTCCCATTACCCATTGGCTCTCGATGTGACTAGCTCCATCAGGCACCTTCTCCACCTACGTAAAGACCTCATGGCTCACCATGGAACTCATTTTCTTATCGATTGCTGCTTTCCATTTGTGATAGTTGTCTAAGGCTTCATCCAGGGTTGCGCGGTAATTCTTTGGCCCTGGCTCAATCATCATCGCAATGCTGACCTTGGCATTCGACCTCGGATCTGGGCCTTGGCCTACGCTTCGAGTTTTCGAAGCAGATCCATCTCCCCTGGTGTAAGCGGCTGCGGCAAGGGCTGGTGTCGATTTGCGAGTCTCAGGAGGTGGTGAGATGGTGTCATAGTCGGAGTCAATCGGGTTGATGACCTCGATGTTTGGTGGTCCACTCGGAGCAGCTTGGCTTGGTTTCTGAACCAACGATTGTGGGGCCACCTGACTCGGAGTTCATTTTATAGTCAGATTGTTATTCCTCAGTTCTTCAACATGCTCGATGGTGATGCTTGGCTGGTTGGAGGTCTTAAGGAGCTGGTAGTATAGTATATCTTCATCAAACATAACATCGTGGGCAATGAAAACTCGTCCTGAGTTGATATCCATTACTTGATACTGAGAAGCAGTCTCCGAGTATCCGAGTAGTACACACCGATATGCATGGTCATCTAGCTTCTTTCTCAGGTCTGTGTCAATCCAGGCTTATGCCAAGTAGCCAAACACTCAGAGGTGGAAGATATCCGGCTTTTGTTGAGTCTATCTTTGATACGGGGTCGAGTTTGGCAGAGCTCGGATAGGGAGTCGATTCTTTATATATACTGCTGCGGCCATGGCTTCGGCCCTGTAATGGCGGCCGGCCTATGGCAGGGTAACCGCACATCTGCCCAGTATATAGTCAGCTAATACGAGTGCCCTTGCACACCATCGATAACCTTACCTATTGAACCTACATACTACTCTACTATATTCACTTATCCTCGTTTGCAACCGTATCTATCCTAATACTCTTATACGGGGTCGTACACGGATGTACGCCTTTACAGGGCCAGACTTTATTTGGCATCCCAGCATACTTCAGCATCGACCTAGCTGGGTCGATGACAGTATCGTTGCAGTGCTCAGAGAGCCCATTGTGCTGCTGTAAGTATGGAGACGAAACTTCCCTAGTAATCCCTTCTCCATCCAGAGACTCGAGGAATTTCTCACGGCTTCCATACTCTCCACCTCTATCAACTCGAATTTGGCATGCCTTTGACTTCGGTTACCTGACCTTGGCCTTCACTAGGTACTCCTTGAAGCAGGCCGGGGCTTCAGATTTGGCTTTCATGAAAAACACCTCGGTATACCTTGAGTAGTCATTAGTAAACATAATGATGTATCAATACCCTCTCATTATGGGGGTCTGCATGGGCCCAATCACATCCGGGTACACTAATTCAAGGAGTCGAGTGCGAGGCTTATCCTCAGCAGTCGAGGCCTTGAAAGGCTGTCTGAATATCTTGCCCATAATATACGCATCGCAGGTACAGGTCGAGGGGTTTCTGGTGTGCAATTGGTTGCCCTTGACGGTATTCTGAAGTCGCTTGATGGCCGGAAGGACCAGGTGCCCGAGTCATGCATGCCAAAGTAGGATATTCTTGTTGTCCATCGCTGGCCGAATACTAGCTACAACCGGGTTCAAGGTCTGGATTAGAGCTGAGTTCGAGGTCACTGCTGAGGCCACTACTGAGGCCACTGCCAAGGTCATGGTTCGCAGTATGTAGAGGCCGTTGGTGGATACCGGAAGCTGGCAGAGAGTAGTCAAGCCTATGCTGGCCGTCATCCCTGTGGCTGAGAACTTGAACTCAACTCCCTTCTTCGTCAATTGAGTGATACTCAGTAGGTTGTTCGAATCACACTCAGGTACATAGAGCATGTGTTGAAGAGTGATCTTTGCAGACTTCATTCCAGGCCTTTCGATAGAGAATGTGATAGTTCCAGAGCCTTTGGCATTGATATGATTATTATTCGCTGTCTTAAGTTGGTACTCCCCTTTGGCCAGCTTGTCGAATGACTCGAAGGTGAAGATTGCCAGTTATGTAGTTGGTGGCCCCTGAGTCAAGAATCCAATAATCTGAGGCTGGAGTCGAGGCCATGTCAATGACCATCGGCTCGGTGGCAGAGAAGAGATACAATTCTGAGTCATTCGAAGCCATATCAGCATCGTCTTTTGGGTCCTTCTTGTTGTATAAGGTAAATCTAGTGTTCCACTTATCTATATTAGGGCACTCGAACTTCCAATAGACCTTTTCACCGTATCCATAGCAATTCCATAAGAAGGCCATCGGATTCGAGTTTTTCGAGTTCAAGTTTAAGTTCTTCGGGCCTGACCTTTCTTTACCGCGACCTCGACTGTTCTTGGTCACAAATTAGGCTGCATCAGGTGCCAGGCCTTGGTTTCGCCGGAGCCGGACCTCAAAGATAAGGAGGTACAAGATGATATCAGTTGCCTTCTCTGCCTTTCCATTCAATTCCAGGGATGACAGGTAGTTCGACCATTCTTCCGTCTTTGGGAGGTTGGATGCAATGTAGAAGGCTTTCCATCCATCAAGTGGAATATCGCAGGTTGCTAGGTCTCAAATGATCGTATCATGAGCTGCGATCCACTCGGAGACGCTTGAATACAATTCGAGTTTGCAGGTTGCTAGTGTTTCTCATTTATACTTGCCGTCGAGCTTGATGAACTCTTGGATATCAGCATTGATCTTATCCCAGAGGTCTTTCGGCTCCTTGATCGATCGGTATTCTGGTTGGAGGGCCGTATCGATGGACTTCATTATCTGTCTCTGGGTCTCGCTGTTATTCATCTCCCAAGTCGTCCAGTCTCGATTGAAGGCTTCGAATCGGCTGAGATAGTTCGGATTGTCTGATTCAGATTTGAAGTCATAGTCAAGATTACATGGGTCGTGCCATACGATCTTTTGAGATTTCGAGGTCGAGGCCGATCCTGATGTCGAAGCTGAGGTTGAGGCTGGTACAATCGGAGGTCTTGAGACTCGCATTTCACCGGTGACATACTTTCAGAGACCATTAGCAGGTAGGGATGCTTTGGCCTTGATGGTCCACTGCCGGTAGTTCCGCTCATTGAGTCTGACAGGGTCAGAGGACATGTTATTTTTCTGCGTATTTCTGGAAGTACTCGAGGTTGATACTCGAGGCTTTGAATGGTGCTTGAGATTGGTACTCAAGTTTTTCGGAGGTGCTCGAGGTCAGTACTCGAGACTTTTGGAGGAGCTCGAGGTCGCTACTTGATACTTTCACAGGAGGGTACTGGTTCTTGAAACGATTCACACTCTATGTAACAAATAGATGTCAATTCAGTTTGAACTGGAAGACACCAGGCTCATAACCTGTTGAGTGGAATAGAATGAATTGTCTACCGTACATAGAAGTGGAAAAACAGAGCTCTATATATATAAGAGAAAGAGAAGGAAACTCTATGCCGACTGCCAAATCCGAAGCCGAGTATCAGTGCCGAATCCTACCCTACAGGGTGGGGGCTCACGAGGTTTCGGCCTGATGTCCAAGTAAAGGCCGGTACTGTAGGTTCGACACCTGAGAAGGCTCTGGCTGTGCCCCTGAATGACGTCGAGATTCTTCGGGCTAAGTTCCGAGCAGTGATATCAGTCTACTGGCTCAACAGGTATTAGGTGTACTAGAATATCGAGTACCTTGTATACCTTCATTGTGAGTGAAGTACGTATTAAGTTTACTATCATCTATCCAACCTGCAAGTTCTGCTCCATCTAGCTGTACCACTTGGTGTTGGCAACGAAACGGATCGGTTCGTCGTGAATCGAACCAAGGTGGAGTTCGATACAGATTCGATCTGAGATTTGGACGAAGTTCCAAGATTTGTCCGAACCGGTTCACGAACCATCTATCTTCGAACGATAATAGGTTTGCGAGTTCTTGTCCGATCGGCTCGATTTGTAGCGCTTCTTGTAGCGCAAGAGGTTAGCTTCAAGATGCACTATCATTCAAGCGGATCGGACAAGACCTCGCTTACTTATTTTTGTTCGCAGTTGTATGTCGAAATGGTAGGGTTTGAGGCGAAAGGCTTGGCAAGGATCCGGTTCACGCAGACCAAATCGGTTCATCAATGGTACGAACCCTGGGCAGTTTGTTGCCAACACTAGTACCACTCAATAAGTTCCCTAGCTCTTGGCAATTTCTGTGATGCAGTAGGATCCTAGCCAGCTCTCATCCAGTGTGGGGCTGTGAGACTGCTCTATCTTAGTTTTGTGCATGAGAGCCAAGGCGCCGATTTGGAGGTCTTCAGCCTGGAGGTTGGCTGCTTGGTCAAAGTAACATTTGTTGGTATCTCTCAACTACTTTAGGTTTTGTATAGCAGTATCGATATCTTCTTGCTGACGAATCAGCTGTCTTGCTCTAGCCGCAAGATGTGACGCTGTTTCGTCGATTCCCTGGGTACAGTTGGTAGCATACCCCGTTAAATTCTCCAGCTCTATCGGAAGTACTGTATCTTGGCCGAACATAGGGCAGAAGGGTGAATATCTGGTTGTACATCTGACAGTGATCCTGTTGGCCCAAAGTTCAGCTGGTAGGTGGTCTATCCACATCTCTTTCGGTTCTTTGAAGCAGCCGCTGAGTTTGGATAGTGCATCTCCAATCGGTCTATATTCTCGTTCAATCATTCAATTCATGGTGGATGAGTATGACGTTATGGTGATCTTCTGGATATTGTAACGTTGGAGGAGGACATCGGTCCACTTCTTGATTTCAACTCATCCATCCACTACCACAAATTGCAGAGTCCTGAACCTACAAATTATCTACCTGTAAATGAAGTCTATAATCTTCTCTGATATACTGTGTTTTAGTGGTCTTGCTTCTGCCCATCCGATGAGATATTCCCTGGCTATTACCAGCAGGTGGTAACCATCCTCGGTTTGGAGCATGTACAAAATGTCAATTCCCACTCGCTGCCAGAGGTGACTAACTGTTTGTCTTTTCAGGAGTTCATCATACCATAGCAGTACTCTTTTCTCACACTGCTTTCACATTGTAATCCAGAGTTTGATGTGGACCTATATTTAAGGACACCAGTACCGCTCAACTATCTTTCGTAATATTTCTTCCCTTCTATGATACCCGCTCAGTTCGTGTGTAGCTATCATTGCATTACTTTTCTGCTCTATACTTACCAGCATATTTGCCGGAGGTTTGTTTATTTTCTGCCTCCGGTAGAGTAACCCCATCTGATACGAGGTATTTTGTAGCTTTCCACAGAAATTGCTGCATTCCCTTTGAAATTTTTCCTTCCGTCACTTCAGGTTCCCCAACAATTCACCTATCTCCTTGTATCTCCTTTTATATTCCTCCAGTAGTCATAATCGAAGAAATGGTTCATATGCTCTCTCCTTCCTCTTTCTTTCTGGACCTTGTTCCAGCTGTATTCCCCATAAACCTGCTTCAATTATTTCCTCTAGATTATCCTCATTCTCTGGCTCAGGTTTCCCTTCACCTCGCGGTTGCTATGAGAGATCTTCAGGACCTCCATTCATCCTCCCTGGAATGTGTTGAATATCTGAATCGAACAGCCATATCCATCCGATTCAGTGGGTGACTAGGGTTTCTGGCAGGTCAGTGGCAGGTAAATATAGTTGCTGCACTAATGTATTAGTATCTGTCTCCACAAGGAATCTGACCCCATATATGTAGTTGCAAAACTTCTTGAGTACCTTCATCAGTCCTCTGCACTCACATTTCTCCATATCATATCTCATCTCAGCTTTGTTCCAAAGTCCACTTTCATAGCTACACAGATGTCAGTCCTTATTTTCATCTGCCTGCTGTAAGATCGCCCTCTATCCTTCTCGGTTGGTATCAACTAGTATTGGCAATGAAGTGGATCGGTTCGTCACGGATCGAACCAAGGCGGGATTCGATACGGATTCGATCAGAGGTTTGGGTGAAGTTCCGTAGTTTGCACAAACCGGTTCGCGAACCATCAACCTTCGAATGACAATAGGTAAGCGAGGTCTTGTCCGATTGGCTCGATTTGTAGTGCATCATATAGCGGGAGATGTTAGCTACAAGATGCACCGATAATCGAGCCAATCGGACAAGATCTCGCTTACTTATATTCGTTTGCAGTTGTAGGCCGAAATGGTGGGGTTTGAGGGGAATAGCTTGGCAAGGATCCGCTTCGCTCAAACAAAACCGGGTTGTCAATGGTACGAATCCTGGACGGTTCGTTGCCAATACTAGCGTCAACTTGAACCGCCACGACTAGTTGCCCAGTACTGGCGCTAACATCTAACTTTGTCATTGCAGAAGCATTGCAGAGTACTTCCTTCAAGATTACCATGTCTTTCTTTTCTTCAGTCTCCCAGTGAAACTCGATGTTCTTCCGCAAATCCCTGAATAGGGGGCACGCGACTATTGCATACTTAGGGATTCATATTGAATAGTATGTACAAAGTCCCAGAATTACCCTGCACTCAGTAAGGTTCCCACATCGACGCCAATTCCACACCTTGTTGACTTGTAACTCTTGCAGCAACCTTCCCGCTGCTCTGCAGACCATGCTGACAATGTTTACTCCGTTTCAGTACAAGTCGGATGTTTCTCAGATAATGGTGGTTCCAGCTCTCTGTAAGGATGTACATCCTCGTTTGGGTGAATACGTATAGATACGGTTGCAAACGGGAATAAGAAATATATATCAATTGTAGAGTAAGTAGGTAAGACAATCGCTAGTGTGCCAAAAGCACTTGGTGATATGATTATATATGAAGGGTGCTAACCCAGCATCGGCAGCCAAGTGCACTTACGAAGCCAAGTGCGCTTGCGAGCCAAGTGTACTTATGAGGCCCAAGAGCACTTACAAGAGCCAAGTGCACTTACGAGGGCCAAGAGCACTTACGAGACCAAGTGCACCTGGCATCGCTATTAAATCATACCCCTCTTTATCAGGAGACATTCTGGGCTGTAGTATATATACATAAAGAAAGATAACATCAGATGCTTACACCTTCGTAAATCTGTATAAGTCCCACGACAGCTAGGTGCCATCGCTGCGGCCTCACGTCGGATTTGGTACACCGGGAAATCCACCTCCAGTGGTAGGTGGTTTAACCCGATGTGGCGCCATTTATACTGGGCCACATCCATAAGAAGAGAAGAAGAAAGAAGGAGACCCAAGAAACCGTGTCATTTGCCCTAAATCCTCCCGATCCTCCATAACCCTGATCCTCTATATCTTCGACCTCACGTTTATTATGGCCGTGGCTTAGTTGGATACTCCCGATGGAGCTTGTCGACTAGTTCTTGAGCATTTTCGAGTTTGTATGCGGCTCCCAGCTCGTAGGTAGCTAATTGTAAGCGGCCCACTGAACGAGATAGTAGAGCTTTCGTTAGTGTCGCTTGGAATCGAGAATCCAATCGACCTCCTATTAGTCCGTATCATCGACAATCGTCGGTTGCGGTTCTGACTGTAACTGGTCGATGGCAGGTGGCGAGTACTTGTCAAGCAGAGACACATGGAACACGTTGTGTATACATATCGTCCTGAGTAAGTCTGATCTGTAAGCATTCTTATTGATGATATTACTTACCATGTATGGCCCGACATGCTTGTAATCCAACTTTTTGGACGTTCTCGTAGTCTTGATATTATGAGTTAAGAGCCAGACCTTATGTCTGATCTCGAACGTCATTTCCTTGCTGGCGGCATACTTCGTCTGGTAGGCTTGAGCTTGCAACAGGTTCCCTCTCAGGATATGGTGGGTCTCCTGGTGGGCCATTCTCATGGAGTCCGCTTTGGCTTCCGACTTCAATCAGACTTGAGCTAAGTCCTTGAATGCCTTGAACTGCATCATCGGGTGGTAGTTGTAGCTGGCCCAGAAGGGTGTCATCCTTGTCGAAGTATGCACAGTGTTGTTGTAGGTGAATTCTGCCAATGGTAAGAGCTCCACCCAGTTATTCTTCTTATAGTTACAGAAAGTTTGGAGATACTGCTACATCGTCTGATTCTGCTGCTCCATCCGGCTATCTGTCTGTGGATGGAATGCAGTCGATAGTCTGTGATCTAGACTTATATGGCTGCAGACGCTCGTCCAGAGTCAGCTTCTGAATTGGGTGCCCCGGTCAGTAATGATGTCATCAGGGATGCCACGCTTGCAGATCACATGCTCGAAGCCGAGCCTTGTTAGCTCTGGTGAGTCGATATCCTTCCTGAAGGGTAGATAGATCGCCATCTTTTTCAGTTGATCAACAATGACTAGGATTACCGTGTATCCGGACGCGGTCGATTTGGGCAAGTCTATGATGAAGTCCATGGTGACACCTTCCCAGGGTTGTGACGGTAGTGGTAGTGGCATATTGAGTACATAGCAGGCATAACGTGGGGCCTTCATTCGGTGATATACGTCGCAGTTCCTGATGAACTTCCTTATGTGCGCATCCATCGCAACTCAATAGAAATTCCTTGAGACTAGCTCTGCAGTTTAAAGAGCTCCAAAGTGTCCTGACTCGGAGTTGTCATAAAAGACACTTATCACTCTACCGTGGAGAGCATCGTCTGCAGGAATATATATTCTCCCCTTGTAGGTCAGAGGTCCAGCGACGACAATCCATTGATTCACATTTTGGGCTTCGGCTGTTTCCAATGGCTTATCGACTAGCTTTCCTGAGATGTCGACCGCCAATGGGTCAGTAGCCTGAGTCTTCTTTATCACCAGTAGGAGGTCATCGTAGGATTCGACTGCCAGCATCACCAAAAGCCGTCCAACAGATTTCGTGTACCCGATCCCATAATCGGGCCGTCTCGATGGGCTGTCAGCAGGGTGTTTCGTGCCTTTCAGGTACTCGATTGTGAAGTCGTACACCAAGAGAATTTCCGACCACCAAGCTTGTCACCATGAGATCAATTTGAAAGTTTGGAAATACTCAAGGTTCTTGTGGTCACACCGTGCCACATTCTTGTGGCAGGTACCTTCCAGATAGTATCGCCATTACTTGATGGTCTCAATGATGGCGAGAGGTTTCTGATCATATGTGTCCTTGTTCTGCTCGGCTGGAGAGCGCTTTGAAGAGTAAACATTGACTGGATGATGTATTCCGAAGGCATCATACTGGTTCAAGATACCTGCAATCGCAATGCCACTCGTATCTGTCTGGAAGATGATCGGCTTGGCTGGGTCAAAGTGCTGAAATATCGGTGCGGTGGTGATGGCCTTTTTGAGTTTCCGGAAAGCCAGCTTGGCTTTCTGAGTCCATTTCCATTTCGATATGATCGGTGGCGATCGATGTAATAATTGTTTTGACTTATTGCTCTTGCTCTGCCCATCGGATTTTAGTAATTCCGTGAGTGGGAGAGTCACCTTGGCATATTTTCGGATATATCTTGGGTTGAAGTTCGTGAACCCAAGAAGAACCTGCATATCTCGCACTGATTTAGAAGTCGGCCAATCTTCGATGGTGGAGATACGGTCCGCTTCGATGCTGATACCTGCGGCACTGGTGATGAAACGGAGGAAGCCGACCTCCGAAACTCCAAATTGGCACTTCTCTGCTTTGCAATAGAGGCCGAACTACTGCAGCCATTGCAGTACTTTCCGCACATACTCGTCATGCTCCTTCTCCTCGTTTGAGTAGATCAGAATGTCATTGAGGTAATACATGGCAAAGTCTTCAATATAAGGTCGCAGGCAATCATCGATGTAAGCCTGGAAAGTAGCAGGTGGGTTCGTCAAGCCGAATAGCATGACCCTGTACTGGAACTGACTGTATCGGGTTCGGAATGCCATCTTGTACTTTTCACCTTCCTTAATGCGTATAAGGTGGTAGGCTCTGCGAAGGTCAAGTTTCATAAATATCCAGGCACTGCCAATTCTGTCAAGCATCCCTGAGATCAATAGAAGGGTGTACCGATTCTTCACTGTACCCATGTTGAGAGCTCGGTAGTCCACACAGAGACTCAAGCTGCCGTCCTTCTTCGTTGCAAAAAGTATCGGCACCACCTCCGGTGATGATGACTGCTAGATGAATCTATTGGCCATGTTGGTCTTGATGTAGGCCTTTAGAGTTCTCAACTAAAACCCTGACATGTTATAGAAATGCCCATATGGCAGCTTGAACTCGGATTCTAGGTCGATCACATGGTCAATTCACCTGTACGGTGGCCGCATCTCTGCCTTGGCCTTACTAAAGACCTCAACGAACTCCTTATATTTGGATGGTATATGACCGCCATCGTCGGTCGGTACTACTGGCGCTCCAGTCTCATCTGCTCCAGTCTTGTCCGCTCCATCTGCACAGGTTAGTATTAAGTTCTTATATGAGAATGGAAGTGAAGGTTAGTGTCCAGGAGTAGTGATACCACTGGCCCGTCACAATGGAGCATAATGGTGGCGTGTATATTCCCTTCGTGGCTCGGCGAGCTGGTAGCAGTCAGTCAATCCCTGCATTGTTGATAACTCTTCTGCCACAACTACTGCCGCTGTACCCTGCTTGTCCATCCCGTATCCGAGCTTCTCAGATAAGATCTCGCACCATAATGAGGCTCCAAGCAGCCCGGTGTACTCCCCAAACCGTAGGGCAAATGTGTCATCGACCTCATTGCTCTCGAGAAGGTCGTTGAATGCGATTGCTCCAAGGAAGCAAAGGTCCAGAGGCTTACCACTCCGCCCCTGCGAAGTTCTGTTGGTATCCGCGTACCAGGTTCCTACATGATTCTCATTCATAGCCTGTGGCCCACAAGGGTTTCGCAAGACCACAAGTCGACAGGCTTTCCAGTTGATTTCCGGGTTTCGAACCTTGTATCAAGGTAATCCCAAAATCAAGTAATATGCTCTCATAGCACAATTAAGACATCTGATTTGTCAATCAGTGTCAAGCTTTCAAAATAATGAACTGAGAGAGTAGTCTTTCTACTTTCTCTTGCAGACATCATCTCACTGCCATCGAGGTTCGAGGTTGCGATGAATGTTGGTTCGTCCCGGATGCCGAGCCGCCTTCACAGCTTGGGCATCATGAAGATGCTTGTTGCTCCACAGTCGATGAGAGCTCGTACGAGATGTATTTCGCTTTAAACATCTTGGACAAGCACTTTGTTTATGATATGTATCGAATCTGACCGCTCAGTGTCACACAGGTACTGACTCAACATGTGAGTTCTTGGACTCTGCAAAATAACTCTTGATTTTAATGAAATTCAGTGTACCTGCACTGCGTACAACATCGCCATAAGTACCTGCGCTCCCAGCCTCTCCAACCCCAGCTCCGTCTCATCCACCCTCTCTTGCCAAGCCAGGTACCGGGTGAGATAGAATATTCTTTTGACTGCTCGGTATCAAATGACTGATATCCTCTGACTTGGTGGTCGCTGCTGGTGGAACTGCCGGGGCCACTGCCGCTGGAGTTCAATTTGTCTTTGTCTTGATAGATGGCCCAACTGTATCGTAGACACGTATGTGTCAAGTGGCTGCCGTTGCAGCAGATATACTTCTTATTGGCAAGGCGATTGTCAAGAACATCCCTAGAGACCCATGGTACTGAAGATAAGTCGGTACGTTTGCTGCCGCCACCACCAGTAGTCTTTCCACCAGAAGTTATCTCGGCAGGCTCAGAATTTGACGGTCTGAATCTACATTTCGGATTGGTTCGTTTGGATTGGTCGTGAAACGATTCTCCTCTGCCGCCGGAACTGCCACCGGAACTTCCGATTTGCTACTTCTGTTGCTGTTGTTGTCTCCTGCTCGTCCTTTCTGGTTCGAGTTGGAACTCTGCAGCTGCTGCTCATTTGAAAGATTCATCGATTCTCCTGAACCTCCCATTTGTCGTCAAGGGTTTAACTCGTCCTCGTAGTCCAGGCTTCATGCCCAATCAGGCCATTTGATATAACCTCTTAGGATCCTGTTCTTCATCCCATTTGGCTTCACGCCACAAGGTATGGAGCTGATTGGCCCATATCCATACTGCTTCATCCTGATCATTGAATACCTGGTTAAACTCTCGGTATACCTGTATGGCTGCGTTAATCACGCAGTCGGGATCGCCGAACGTCTTCTGGAGTTGCTCAACCAAGAGGTTGAAATCATTCATAGCAGGGTGGTTCGAATTCCGTAACTTTTGGTCCCAAGTGACTAGGTCCTCCATCTTCATTTTTCATTGCGAAGGATCCTTTTGGCCGCTCCAACTATGGTGTAGGTTCAAAGCATACTTGAATTGATCCGGTGCGCCGTTCGGGAAATGATATTAGTGTGAGTCAAAGTTCCCACGGAGGACACTGATGAAGTTATCCAATTCGGAGTGCCTCTGCAGTATCGCTTAGGGTCGATCAACCTAAAGATTCCAAACCTACCGTGTTCCTCCTCCACATCTTGCTCCCTATCAGTCTCTCTTTCCCGAGCTGCCTCTCTTTTCTGGGCCAATTCCACTCGTTCGGCTGCTCTCGTATCGTGCTCGGCCTAACGTTCTGCTCGCAATTTGGTCTGTTGCTTGTAAAGGAGCTTCAGCATCAATCGATTCTGATTGGCCATATCGTGATGATCATCTTCTGTAATCATTGCTAAGAAGTTGTCATCGTCATCGTCTCTGACATGTGTATTTTCCCTTTCAGGACTGAGATCACCGTCATCGGGATTCGCATTTTCCTTGTCGACTTCTAGATTATCATCGTTTATGGCGGTATCTTAGACTTGGGCCTGCTGGCTACTTGTCCTCAATGCCTGCAGAGTTTCCTCTCTTTCGTGATTGTTAGTGATACGTAATAGACTTCTAATAGACTTCTTTGCAGGTATTGAAGTGCAATTGAATGTGATTGGCTAATCGTTGTTTTTGTATACATGTCGTGACGTGTTGAGAAGTAAGGAGATCATGAAGTCCTGTCAGGGAAACGTATCTGGTCACTGAAAAGCGATTATAGTGTATGGACATACTTCCTCGTATAGGTGAATACGTATAGATACAGTTGCAAATGGGAATAAGTAATATATATAATTTGTAGAGTATATAGGTAAGATAATCACTAGCGGGCCAAAAGTACTTCGCAAGGTGATTATATATGAAGGCAACTTTCCCGACCTAGGCAGCCAAGTACACTTACAAGGTCAAGTGTGCTTGCTTGCCAGGTGCACTTACGAGAGCCAAGTACAATTACGAGGGCCAAGTATACTTACGAGTACCAAGTACACTTACAAGTCCAAGTGTACTTACAAGGCCAAGTGCACTTACGAGGCCAAGTGCACCTGGCACCACCATTACACTATATCCATATCGGCAAGTATGTTATTCTGGTTTTGAAGATGTTCTAGTAAAAACATTCGAACTCAAGGTAGCCCTTCTACCTCTTTATCCTCAGATCGACTCTTCTGACCTTTCACTCCAACATTGTGGATACATATTTCCGCGATTGACTCCAGGTGGTCATTTAATTTATTCTGATATATTCAGACAAATATCGATACTGAATTGGTGGTATCTCGCAATCTTCCAGCATGTGATCATGGCAGAGATGGTAAAGCGGTGCGTCACATTGTTCTTCTGAACTGAGAAGTGGATATTTCTGTTGGGATACCAAGTGGCCTCAAATAGGTCCTACTGAAACCTCTCTTCTATCTTCCCTTTATCCATGGAAATGACGTTCTTGGAATGCAGAATACACGATCATTCCAGACTTTGTGGCCAGACTCTAGGTGTATGTGGTGGGATGGCTCGATCTGATCACTGATCGTTCTCAATTCTGTCTTTATCTATGAGAGACTGTATTCTCTATTCGATAGCATATCCAGAAGAGCTTCCTTTTCCTTTGGCGATAATATGCTCCCTAGCTATAGGTCTCGTACTCTCTCAGGTATCAATCTTCTACCTCTTTCTCTGTTGGAGAACTTGGAAACAAACCACTAATTCCAAGGGCCTGATATTGGTACAGCCCAGGCAATAGCTCTTCCTCTCCAGTTAAGTCCAGCATCTGGTACACTTCAATCCAACAAGGAAACAAGCTTCACCATTTGGGCAATACATTTGTAGCGCACTCTAATCCAGGCTGCTTTGGTATTGTTGTCTAAGTTGCACTTCCCTGAATGCAAGTACGAAGAAAATAGTTATATTGGACTAAGTTACAATACCATGCTATTTTTAGAAACCCACTCAAAAGTGGTTAATTCTCTTTCAGTTATCCTCTTTTCCTTCACAAGAGTCTCTTCTCCCATCGACCACTCTTCAGCTACCATCCTTCTATCCACCTCTCCAACAACCAGTCCTTCCTCTTCTTTCTACTCATCCTTCCAATATACGCCTCTTCACATAAGCTTCCTTACTGCTTTTGATAGTTACCATTTTCTAACTGACTGTTCCCCTTCTTCCTTAAACGATCCCTCCTCTTTCCCTGCAAATACCCTCTTCCTATCAATCGACTTCTTCTGTTTTCCTTTTTTCATATTTGATCCCTTTTTATTCTACTCTTTCCTTTCAGAAAACTCCAACCTTTTCCCATTGTAGTGCTGATCCCTATCCTTCATAGTCACCCTTACTTTAACTAGGAATATAAGTTTTCTGAGCTGCTGACGAATCTATCTCATTTGTCTCCCGGAAAGATAGCAACAAACATCACCTGTTGTGCGTCAGCAAAAGTTTTTTCCGTCCGGGCGGTATGGTTCCATCAGAGTGGATGCGCTCCGTCAGAGCCGTCAGAGACAGCCCAGTAGCGCCTTACTCTGCGCCCAGCGTCAATACCACGCATCGCGTTGCATATCGCCCTGCGATCGCAATTTCACTGTTTCTATCGCCCTCCGATCACAGTTTCACTGTTTCTTCTCGCTCTGTCGGTCTCCTATTTTAAACGAACACTCTGGTATTGTGGCCAACTGTGACCATACATCGGAATGGTCCAGCGGAGAGCCAGCCCAGCTCGATCCCGTTCAGCCAGCCGAGCGTCGTATTGCATATTGCCCTCCGATCGCAGTTTCACCGTTTCTTCTCGCTCTGTTGGTCGCATTTTCCCCGTTCCTACTCGCTCTGTCAGTCTCCTATTTTAAACGAACACTCTGGCGTTGTGGCCAACTGTGACCATATGTCGGAAAGAGTTCATTGGGTCCAGCAGAGACCCAGCCCGGTTCGATCCTGTCCAACCAGCCGAGATCCAGTGTAATGGCAGTGCCAGGTGCACTTGGCATGTAAGTGCACTCGGCCTCGTAAGTGCACTTGGCTCTTGTAAGTGTATTAGGCTCACAGGTGCACTTGGCCCTCGTAAGTGCACTTGGCTCGCAGGCGCATTTGGCCCTCGTAAGTGCACTTGGCTGCCGAGGCCGAGTAAGCGCCCTTCATATATAGTCTGACCCTTTTCCACCCCCTTACTTTCAACCATATTTGCACTCTAAGTTCTAAGTTCTAAGTTCTAAGTTCAACTCTATGATACTTCTCTCTCTCTCTCTCTCACAGTCACCCTCTTTATTTGCAATGCTAACAGATGTACACACAATTTTAACCGACAGCTCGATCGCGTGTAGCCAGGACGGCTCAATTGCATCCAGCCAGCCGAGAGCCAGTCCTGCTCGATCATCTCCAGCCAGCCGAATGCCAGCTCAGCTCGATCATCTCCCGCCAGCGGAGAGCCAGCCTGGATCGATCGCGTCCAGCCAGCCCAGAGCCAGTACGGCTCGATCATATCTATTCAGTCGATGGCCAGCCCACCTCGACCTCCAAGCGCACCTGATCGAAATGCTAATATTTCCGTCCAGATCTGCTCGTCGCATACAGCCAGCCGTGAGCCAGCATGGCTCGATCGCATGTAGCAAGCACGGCTCGATCGCGTGTAGCCAGCACCGCTCGATCGCGTGTAGCGAGCACGGCTCGATCGCGTCCAGCCAGCTGAGAGCCAGCCCAGCTCGATCATCTCCCGCCAGCGGAGAGCCAGTCCGACTCGATCGCGTCCAGCCAGCGGTGAGCCAGCCAT
Organism: Wilcoxina mikolae CBS 423.85; assembly: GCA_014904905.1. Lineage (NCBI taxonomy): Eukaryota > Fungi > Ascomycota > Pezizomycetes > Pezizales > Pyronemataceae > Wilcoxina > Wilcoxina mikolae. Next base: position 161,563 of record MU122253.1, read on the forward strand.
TCTCAATCGTCTCCCGCCAGCCCAACTGTTTGCCTGTATCGATCTTCTCCGCCTGTGTACTAGCTCCAAGTGCCCCAAGTGCATCCAAGAGCTACCATGATTATTTGTATATAGTTTGCAATAAATTTGTGAATCAAGTGTGATTTTAAGTAATCAATTGACTGCCCTGGTAAATCAAGGCAGTGACCGGGAATCAAGTCTGCGACCGTACAGTGTACTGCGTCTGGAAATAAATGCTAAGAGGTTTCGTCTGCCACGGGGTAATATACAATGCGATGGGTTTCGTCTGCCATGGGGTAATATACAACGCGACACCTCGCAAGAATAAGAGACGTGGTATAATGTCCGCCACAGTGTAAGTATGCAACGCGACCTGTCGCCTGGGCGATAGGTAGCGTGTAATTCCCCGTCAGAGGGTATGAGGTTCCGTCAGAGCCATCAGAGCCGTCAGGAACACCCGGTTGTTCCAGACGGAAACTAGGGTTGTGTCTGATGTGACCCACCAACGGCGGAGATGGTGATCTCGCAACATCCATCATCTAGGTTCCTCTTACACTTACATGCGACTGATTTCCAGGGGCGGCCCAGGATAACCTGTTCGGATCCGAATTTTGCTGAAATAACAGGTACTGGAATGACGATAATCTGAACTTTTACTGGCATGGACGTTGACACTTTTGGCAAATCAGACCGATTGCTATCGGCAGTGATTATCTTCCAGTCAGTATATTTCCACCCAATGTTCATTTCTTTGACAATCAATTGGCTTATCTTGCAGATATCAGAATCCCTATCGATGACCATGGGGAGCTCATATCCATGTATCTTTCCGAGAACGGTCGAAAAGGCCCTGGTGTACCGGAATACAGTTATTCGATGTGACCTATTCGGCTGGAGCAGGTAGAAATGTGAGCGATTCCGATCATCTTTGGTGCAGCAGAGGTCCTGGCTGTAATTCATTTTTCTTTGAAGACTGAGATCGTTTTGGCTTTTGGCAGTATTCAAATAGTCAATCCTCTGGTCTCTTTCTCTTGACGGACTAGTATAGTGTAATCGAGTTGGCTGCTCCCAATGACCTCGTAGTTTCCATTATCAAGGGCTGATACTTTCTTTGGTGGGGATCTTAGAGTCTTTCGAGACTTTCGAGTCGTGTTTTTGGTGAGGTCTGTTTAGGCCGATTGGTTGCTGAACGCCACCGCACTTCTGATAGTTTATTGTTTGTGGTTACTAGCACTTGTTGAAACCTCCAGAACTTCTTTCTCGATACGTACCCACATATTATCACCTCTGTTCACCTCGTCCCTCCTTTTCCTTCTCTTGTCCATGAAGATATATTGTTACACCTCACAAGCTGTATATCACCAAAGGCCATCGGAGCGGGGTCACCTACGATCACTCGATGATAGCCGTATCGGGATAGTATAAGCGCCATCCCTGGATGTCATCGAAACTACACAGAATATCACTCGTACCCAACGAAATCTGATAAGCTGTCATGCAGTCAACCACACCACTGATAAAAAGTTAGAAGTGGTTATTGGGGCGATGCCCTGCCAGCTCATGCCATCGATAGTGCAAAGACAGCTGAGAGGCTGTAGATACGAAAGCACCTGCGTTTGCAATATAGCAAACGAAGCCTCTATGTCCCTCACGATCGAAAGGATACCATTCGTCTGGAAGCAAAGAGATCGAAAGCATTCGATAGGTCCGGACCACATAAGTCCGAAGGACTGATATCAGTAAAAGTTCTATTCGTCTGAGTTAGAGATCTGAAGCGGAAAGATGCGGAAGGTCTGAAAGAGCACTGGAAGACAGGAAGGCCATTGGAGCGAAGTAAAGGTTAGGTAGAGGAGCTCATGAGAAAAGCGTAGATAGAAGTAATTGTTAGAGCGAGAGGATAGAGATATAAAGACCTCTAGAATCTTCGAGGGTAGAAGGGCAAGCTTCTTGACGAGGAGAACAAGCCTTAACAATATACACATTGGAAAGCCAAACATCTTTGTCTTGAATCTTATCTATTAGTGACTTTCACATCCTGAGCGAATCTTCATAACATCCATCGCAAGCAAGTCCTGAAAGCAGTAAGGATACTACTTGTACTGGTAAATCTGGAGTGACGCTCCCGGTGTTACATATATCCTCTCTGCATATGCACAACTGCCGACCATTTTTCTCTCTCTTGTTCATCTAGCTATGTGTCTCTCTCCTCCTCGATTTCACATTCCACCTCTTCTTCCGAACTACTTTCTCCTTGCCCATCCTCTTGTTATACATTCTTGTCACTCAATTCCTCGATATGATCTCCATTACCTTCTTATGTATCTTCATTGCCTGCAGACCGACCAGAGTAATTCCCATTGATTTCCTACAGTTATTGAGTGATCCCTGAGAAAAAGGAAGTCACCTGAGCGCTGGCCCCCTGAAACAGTTGAGATCTTGCAACGTGCTGCAGCAGAGATAGCTGTAGTGCAGCGGTAGTGGCTACTCCCCCTCCTTGCTGCACTTGTTGAGCTACTTTCTGGACGTACTCTCGCATTGACATAAACCTTCTTTCCAGCCGATATCCAGATATCTCTCATCTATTTCCTCCTCTTGGTCCTAAGGTTAGTCTTTCACGTTCATTCAAATAGGCTATATTCTATTCCTGATCGTACACACATTGGAACAGTATGTACGGATGTGTCCTATCTCATCACAATAGATACACGATCCTAATCCTTGCTGTAGATATTGAAGGTAATTGGGATCCGTTCAATAGTAAGCGGGTCCCATGGGTGTATCTGGAGGTGGAAACTTAATTGGTGTGTGTGGAGATAGATGGTAAGCTTGGATGGTGTACGTCCAGGCAGTCTGGTCTCCTCCATATCTGGACTTATTCGTCTTTCTCAACTGGAAGATCCAAGTCTCCAAGGCCTTCATCATATTGTCCAATTGTGTCTCGTTTGTATTTGTTCGGGGTTTTCCCTCAGAAGGTGTACGAGGTACGAAGGATGTCCATGGCAATCTGCGTTCGGCCACCTGTCACTATGGTTGGTCGATGTTACACCCCCAGCTATCCCATCCTTTGAGCGACGAAGTCTTGCCCGACACACGCTTATCCAATACCGAGCCCTGGCAAAGCGGAATGATTAACCCGCGCGTGGGCAGTACACCTTCTCGATCGAACAGCGATAGTCATGACACTTAGCTGGCGGATTCATCAGACCCGAATACTTAGGGTGGTATGCTACAGTACGCCTAGGCCCCCGATAGTTAGGGACGTCATGAGTTGATGAAGCATGATCACGCCATTGCGGGGATTTTCGGGTCAGCCGTGCATGATCATT